>JAJPUD010002546.1:0-116787 GCA_023553655.1 Myrmecobius fasciatus
GAGGAAAGTTCTCCCTTATCATTCTTGAGACTAACAATTTGATTTTCCTCTTTCCTTTTTCTTATCAAATTAACTAAAGACTTATCTATTTTGTTGGTTTTTTTTCGTAGAACCAACTCTTAGTTTTATTTATTAATTCAATAGTTTACTTATTTTCAATTTTATTGATTTCTCCTTTTATTTTTAGAATTTCCAATTTGTTATTTACTTGAGGGTTTTTAATTTGTTCTTTTTCTAGTTTTTTTTAATAATAAGCCCAATTTGTTGATGTTTTCTTTCTCTATTTTATGCAAGTAAGCATCTAGAGATATAAAATTGCCCCTTAAAACCGCTTTGGCCGTGTCCCACAAATTTTGGTATGTTGTCTCCTTATTGTCATTCTCCTGGATGAAATTATTGATTGTGTCTATGATTTGCTCTTTCACCCATTCATTCATCAGGATTAGATTATTTAATTTCCAATTAACTTTTGGTTTATTTTCTCCTGGCCTTATATTGCATGTGATTTTTATTGCATTATGATCTGAAAAAGATGCATTTACTATTTCTGCATTTGATTTTGAAGTTTTTATGCCCTAACACATGGTCAATTTTTGTATAGGTTCCATGGACTGCTGAGAAAAAAGTAAACTCCCTACTGTCTCCATTCAACTTTCTCCATAGATCTATCATACCTAACTTTTCTAACAATTGGTTTATCTCCTTAGTTTCTTTCTTGTTTATTTTGTGGTTTGATTTATCTAATTCTGAGAGAGCAAGGTTGAGATCCCCCACTAGTATAGTTTGGCTGTCTATTTCTTCTTGCATCTCTCTTAATTTCTCCCCTAAGAATTTGGATGCTATTGCATTTGGTGCGTATATATTTAGTATTGATATTGCTACATTATCTATGGTACCCTTTAATAAAATATAGTTTCCTTCCTTATCTCTTTTCATTAGATCTATTTTTGCTTTTCCTTGATCTGAGATAAGGATTGCTACCCCTGTTTTGTTTTTGTTTTTGTTTTTGTTCACCTGAAGCATAATATTTTCTGCTCCAGTCTTTTACCTTCATCCTATATTTGTCACTATGTTTTAGATGTGTTTCTTGTAGACAACATATTGTGGGATTCTGATTTTTAATCCAGACTGATATCTGCTTCCTCTTTATGGGAGAGTTCATCCCATTCACATTCACAGTTAGAATAACTAATTCTTTATTTCCTGCCATCTTATTTACCCAAGTTATAAAAAACTTTCCCCTTTCTCCCTTCCCCCATCCTCAGTACTTTGCTTTTGATGACCCCTCCCCCAACCAATAGTCCACCCTTTAGGTCCCCTCCCCCTGTTTTTTACTCCTTTCCCCTGATTCTTCTATTTTCCCTTCTATTAGTTTATCCCTTTCTTTTCCTCCTTTCCCTCCCACTTCCCTCTGGCAACAGACAAGTTTCTATGTGAAATCAAGTGTCTGATATACACTTTTACAGCCCAACCTGATGAGAGTAAGATTTACACAATGCTCATCTCCCTCCCCTCTTTCTCTCAATTATATTAGGTTTTCTTTGCCTCTTCAAGAGATTTTACCTTGTTTTTACCTCCTTTTTTTTAGATCTTATTTTACCACTTTTTCCCTCTTTTCCCCAGTATGACAACCTTTCCCCCTCTAGTTCTCTTTTTCATATTATCAAAGTAATATCTAGTTAATTATACTCCCAAACTTTAAGTATCCCCCTAGTAAAAATAAAGTTCTCAAGAGTCCTTTTCTTTTTACCTTTTTATGCATCTCTTGAATTCTGTGTTTGGATGTAGAAATTTTTGTTCAGATCTGGTCTTTTCATTAGAAATAGGTGAAATTCACCTATATCATTGAATGACCATCTTCTTCCCTGAGGGATAATGCTCATTCTAGCTGGATAGGTTATTCTTGGCTGTAATCCAAGTTTCTTTGCCCTTCAGAATATCTGGTTCCAGGCCCTTCGATCCTTCAATGTGGAGGCTGACAGATCATGTGTGATTTTAATTATTGATCCTTGGTATTTGAATTGTTTCTTTCTAGCTGCTAGGAGAATCTTTTCCTTGGTGCAATAGTCCTGAAACTTAGCCATGATATTCTTTGGGGTTTTAATTTTGGGGTCTCTTTCAGGAGGTGATCGGTGAATTCTTTCAATGGTGATTTTGCCTTCTGATTCTACAATCTCAGGGCAATTTTCTTTCAGGATTTCCTGGAAAATAGTCTTTTTTTCATCATGACTTTCAGGAAGTCCAATAATCCTTAGATTGTCTCTCCTAGATCTATTTTCCAAGTCAGTTGTTTTTCCTAGGAGATATTTCATATTTTCTTCTAATTTTTCATTTTTTTGTTTTTGTTTGACTGATTTTGTTTGACTGATTCTTGAAGTCTTATTGAGTCATTCACTTGCATTTGTTCAATTCTTATTTTTAAAGTGTTGTTTTCTTCAGTTACCTTTTTAAGCTCCTTTTGTAACTGGCCAATTTGTTCATTGCACTCTTTTTCCACTTCACTAATTTTATTTTTCAATAAATTGGTGTCTTTATCATATCTCTTTTGGAGGGCTTCTTGCACTGACTTCAGTTTTTTTTCCCATTTATACTCCAGCTCTCTTTTGAGATTCTGTATGCAATCTTCCAGAAAGGCCTTTTGAAAAGGGGACCAGTGATAGTCCTTAATAACATCCTCTGAAGTTTTGTCTAAAGGAACCTCAGTATCTGGGGTCAGCCCTTCTCTGTCTCAATAACAGCTGTCTATGGTGAGAGCTCTCTTTTGCTTCTTCATTTTTTTTTTTAGACAGCGTGTATATCTCTTTAAGGTTTGGAAAAACTGAGGCTAAAGCTCTTTGCCCTGGGGCAATTTGGCAAATTAATTTAAGGTGCTGGGCAGGTGGGGGCTAGGACTAAGTTCGAATTACTCCTTAAACAAGGCAAGTCTGCCAGAACACCTGCCCCCAATCCGGGCAGAGTGTCCTGAGTGCCTCAGATAAACTCCAGGTGTTTGGAGTTTGGAGTTTGGAATTTTTGCCAGAATGAGCTGAATCCCACCCTCACTTCCAGCCTACAGCACTCTTTATCCCTCTGTCCAAGTTAGACAAACCTGATGTGAAGTTCTTCAGAGATATCAACAAGCAGTATCCAAGTATTTCTGAATTTGTTGACTTGAAGATCAGTTCAGAGGCTTATTTTATTGTTGATTTGAGAGAAGATCGGAGGAGATGCAGAGAGTCATGTTTTCACTCCGCCATCTTGGCTCCACCCCCAGCTGGACCATTTCTTATTTCTAAGTGTAACTTTTACCCACAGATAAAACAGATGATTGTTGGGAGTATGCTTATCACAATGAATGGACAATATTAAATCCCACTATTGTTGTTATTTGTTGTTAATAAAGGAAATTAACTTTAGTACGGAAAACATAACATTGAGGTCTCTTTGCCAATAAGGTGCATCTCATGCATATGGGAAAATCATTTAAGAATTCTTAAAAGAAGATACAAATATATTAAGAAATAAGTATATTGAAATGAAGCATAATATAAGGTACATGTGCATCCTTCACAGATATTTGTCATTTTAAGGTCAAAGTAAAAATTAATTCTACAAAAAATCTGAGATTGTCCACATAAGCTATAATATCATTATGTTGTATAATGTATAATATCATTATATTGAAGATGTAAATCCCAGAAATATTGCAGAGTTTCATACTTTAAAAACCTAATCAAGACATAAAAAGATCCACAGGAATGGAGCTTTTTCCAGAATTGGAGGATTTCTTATAACCTCATAAATAATTATGTCTTGTTCTAGTGCTTATATACATTTCCATATGCAGATTGTAGAGGGAAGTCCCAACTACCAAAGCTAAGTGATGAAATACCCTTGTTGAATATCATTTCTATAATACATATGAGCAAAATATTTTTTTCAAATGTTAAATAATCTAAAAGTGCTTTGTTGAAGGAAAGATTTGTGTCATAATGATGCATAATTTTAAAAATCTGCATTAAAAATATCCTTGGGCATTTACCAATTGTTTGATTTTAGATAAGTCATTTAACTTCCATTTGCCTCAGTTGTCTCAGCTGTTAAAAGGAGGATAATGGGGGCAGCTAGGTGGCGCAGTGGACAGAGCACCAGCCCTGAAGTCAGGAGGACCTGAGTTCAAATCTGGTCTCAGACACGTAACAGCTGTGTGACCCTGGGCAAGTCACTTAACCCCAATTGCCACAACAAAAAAAAAAAAAAAAAAAAAAAAAAAAAAGGAGGATAATGGCACCTAACTTTCAGGGCTTTTGTAATGATTAAATGAGAAAACATTTGGCACATATTAGATGCATGTAAATAATTCTTATGCCAATCCTGAGCTAAGAGGATACCAGTTTAATTTAGGTCTATTACTAACAAGTGCACAAATTCTTTACTTTTGCTACTCTTGCTGCCTTATATTATAGCCTGATAATACCCATTATTTCCCTCCAGAGGTTCTTGTGTATGATACCTCTTTTTAGTTCTTTGGAAGCAGTAGTATTCCATTCCTCATTGCCATATATCAACAGGGGTAAAAATGTTATTAATGAAAACTAGGCTGACAGGAAAACTAGGCTGACAGGTAGACTAGGGCTGGAATCAAGAAAATGGAAGGAAGCAATCATTTTTTCTAAGCTCTTCCAAAAGAATCCCTCTAAAAAACTAAAGTTTGTCCAACCAAATTCTCAAAGGGAAAGAAAAGTCAGTCATTTTTTCTATTCCAAGACAGATTAATCAGAAAACCATGACAGAGTGGTCTACAAACACTGAGGTAGAGACTGGTCAGGAACAGGGCACAACAGAAGCAGATCCAATTGTGACCTGTGATGAAGTTGGGACAAAAAGCATTCTGATAAGTCTAGGTCAGAACACAGGCTAAGAATATCATACCAACATTGGAGCAGGAGGAGCTCCATTTGGAAGTTCTATTGCCTGTGACCAAGATTTAGCTTAGTTCCTGGGAAATAGGGGTGGTCAGAATCATATTGTCTCATTATTATCACTCTCTTGGATGAAATGTTCAATTATGTCTATGATTTATTGTTTTACACAGTCAGTTTTTAGGATTAGATTATTTAGTTTCTCTGGTTCTTTATTAAATGTAAATTTTATTGCAACAAAATCTAAAAAAGATGCATTTACTCTTTCTGCCTTTCTGCATTTAATTTTGAGATTTTTAGTGCCCTAATACATAGTCAGTTTTTGTGTAGGTTCAATGTACCATTGAGAAAAAAGTATCCTCCTTTCTGTCTCCATTCGATTTTCTCCGAAGATTTATGGTAACTAACTTTTCTAAAATTCTAATTACCTCCTTACCTTCTTTCTTATTTATTTTGTGGTTTGATTGTCTAGTTCTGATAAAGCAAGATTGAGAGTCCATCCCTCCTCCAATATTGTTTTGCTATCTACTCTTCTTGAAGCTCTCTTAACTTCTCTTCTAGGAATTTGGATGCTTACACCACTTGTTGCATATATGTTTAGTTTTGATATTATTTATTATCTTCATTATCTATGGTACCCTTATGGCAAGATGTAGTTTTTTTCCCCTTATCTCTTTAATTAAATCTATTTTTGCTTTTGCTTCATTTTAGATCAGGACCTCTATCCTTGTTGTTTTTTTTTTTTTCTTCAGTTGAAGCATAATAGATTCTGCTCCAACCTTTTATCATATTCCAGAATCTTTCATCCTTTAAAGTGGAAGCTGCTGGGTCTTGAGTAATCCTATTTGTGGCTCCTTGACATTTGAATTGTTTCTTTCTGAATGCTTGCATTATTTTCTCCTTAATCTGATAATTCTGAAAATTATCTAAGATAGACCTTGGAGTTTTAATTTTGTGGTCTCTTTCAGGAGGAGCGATGTGAATTCTTTCAATAGCTATTTTACCTTCCAGTTTAGGATATCAGGACAGTTTTCTTTGATAATTTCTTGAAAGATGTTGTCTAGGCTATTTTTTTCATCATGGTTTTCAGGTAGTCTAGTAGTTATTAGATTTTCTCTCCTGGATCTATTTTCCAGGTCAGTTGTTTTCCCAATGAACTTTTAAATGAGTTGGGGTTTTTTATCAATTTTCATTTCACAAATTTTGTTTTTCAAGGAGTTCTTTTTTTTCTTTTTCCATTTTGCTAAATCTATTTTAAGGAGGTTTCTTCAATTAATTTCTGTGTTTCCTTTTTCAAACTCTTCTGAAAAGTTCTCATTTCTTTACCCTATTTTTTTCTCTCTTTTAAGATCCTTTTTAAATTCTTCCAAGTGAGCTTTGTGAGATTGAGACCAACTCATACCACCTTTTGAGGCTTCATCTGTAGGTGTTTTGTCTTTAGTGTGCTCAGAGTTTGAGGTCTGTTCTTCCCTGTCTCCAGAAAAACTATCTATTGTCAGAGGTCTTTTTGCTTTTTTGTTCATTTTTAAAGGTTGGGGGTCTGCTTCTAGAACAAAGGGGAGATTGTCTCAGGTTTCCTCTACAGGTGCCTGAAGGTTCATGCTGCTCTGGGACCTATGCTGCTGACTTCCTTCATGTGCTGGGTGAATGGGTCCAAAGCCCACTTTGTTCTAGGGTTCAGGTGCTCACTGTTTGCCTACATAAATTAAAGCAACTCTTAGATAATCCCTCACATCTCCCAGATTGGTTAACATAATAAAAATGGAAAACAACAAATGCTGGATGGAGATGGGGAATAATTGTTATACTAATGTATTCTAAGGCCTGTTGTAAATTTATATAATTTTTCTGGAGAACAATTTAAAACTATGCTCAAAGAGTTATAATAGTGTATTTTCTCTTTTGCCAAGCAATACCATTAATGAATTTGTATCCCAAAGAGGTCAAAGAAAAAACAAAATGACTGATTTGTATAAAAAAATTTTATAGCAGTTTTTTATGGTACAAAATATTGGAAATCAAGGGATAACAGTCAATTAGAAAATTACTAAAAATTGTCATATGTTATTGTGGTGGAATACTATTGTGTTATAAGAAATGATAAGCAAGATGATTTTTTTAAAAAAATTGGAAAACTTATACAAACTGAGATAAAGTGAAGTAAGCAAAAACAAGAGAATTTTGTACATAGTAACAGTAATATTATCAAGATGATCAACTGAGAAAAAAGGTGACTACTCTGATCAAAACAATGATTCAGATAATTCCAAAGGACCAATGATGAAAAATTCTATCCACCTTTAGAACAAGAACTGAATTTTTAATGCTGACTGATTTTTAATGCATACATTTTAACCTTTCATCATTTTTATTATTTTACTTTGTGTCTTTTTTTTGCAACATGGTTAATATATAAAATATAAAAGATTTCTTGTCTTCACAAGGAGGCACAGGGAGTAAAAAGAAAAAAGTTATTTGGAACTCAAAATTTAAAAAAAAATAAAATTTTTCATTCAATTGGGAAATATTCAATAAAATATATGAACATAATCTTAAAAAATTTAAAGTTGAGAATTAGTGTGGGAAAAAAGAGCAAAACAAAATAAATAACAAAAGCAATAATAATTTAATGATAAAAATTTAATATGATGCAAGGGAAGACAAGGAGATAAATTAGGGAAAATGAAACAATATTTAAAAGAACTAGAAATAAAACCTCAAAGAAAAATGCTAATTTGCCCTAAGTTCAACAACAATTTTGGAAGAGTTGAACATAAAGATGAGTGCTAGAAGAAAAATTAGAAAAATATTTGAGAATGATTCAAGTAAAAACATGAGGAGAGTATTAATAATTTGATGAGTGACAAAAACAGCAAAGAAAATATCACCTTAAAATGGAATTAGCAGACTGATGAGGCAAAAGAAAAATTATTGAAGAAAAGAACTCTTGAAAAAGCATAAGCTCTTAGGTCAAAAAGATAATATTGCAAGCATTCAGAAAGAAAAAAAAAGGAAATATGATACTACAATCAGAGCTCATTAGAAAATTTAAACAGAAGGAACAAGAAAAGCATAAAAAGGCAAACATGAAAGAATAAACATGATAAATTCCTATATGGGAAATTTATGCATCTAACTTTTAAGAACTTCATCATTACAGTGTAGTTAGAAACAATCTACATAGACAGAGGATATTAAAGGGCAGTCAATCATTGCAAGATCATCTAAAAATGAAGGATTGAGAAAGGGCAAGTTGTGAATATCTTCATGTTTCAGGTTCCTTATTGATATAATTAGGGTGTTGAATTTAATGGCATCTAAGATGTCTTCCAAGGTCAAATTAATAGTCAAATATGACACTCTAATGTCAGAATGCATAAATTTTCAAATTCCATTTTCTTAACATAACTCTTTTGTGGAGTACTTTATAACATTTTTTCTCATATTAAGACATAATTAAATTATCTTTAAAATTTGAAAATAAAATCACATAAACATTAGGAGGAGGAAAAGTTACTTATGTAATTAAAAGCAAAATGATGTAAAGCATCTCTTATACAGTATGGAGTGTTTATGCATTTGTATTAGAAACTCTGTTCCTGGAGAAGCAGTGCCATCCATCAGAAAAGATCCTGTACTTAAAGAGTACATGACCCAGGATTAAATTTTGCCTCATGTATTTTATCTGTGCATCTCCAAAGAGTATTTATTTTGTTCTTTTGTTTCCCAGGCAACTACTTAGGAATTATCCACTAAATCAACAGATAGTAACATTTCTATATGATCACATATCCTTTAGAAATTCCTAGTGCTAGACATGGTGTCTCTTGACCACAGTAAGAAAACAAGCAAATTATGTCTTCTATGTCCCTCACAAACTCCTCTTTATAAGGAAAAAGATTCAAAGAATCACGTCCACATGCTTGATTAAATGGCAGCTATGTACCAGACAGCTTGCTAAGTTGTGGGAATACAAAGGATAAAGAAAAAAAAAAAAACCCGATATCTTCTTTTGAAGAGCTTACAGTATAATAATGGAGATGACCCACAAATAACTGTGCACAGGCTACATAAATGGGCAAGTCACTTTGCCCTTCTGAACTTATAAATTGGCAATAGCCATAACTACAGTGCCCCATTTATGAGTTTGCAATGTCTTTAATAGGATAATGAATATAAAGTATTTTGCAAATATTAATATTATGTTATAAAAGAAAGCTATTACTGTTGTTATTGTTGCTGCTATTGTTACTGTAGCCAAATGTCTTAACTGTCATAAGAATTTTTACCTCTCCAGTGCACTTGTCTATTTCAATTTTCATTATGCCTATTTGGCTATGTCTTACCTCCCCAGAAAATTTTAAGCTCTTTGAGGTCAAAGTCTATATTTTATCTGCTACCATATGTCACTGAGGGATTGCTCAATAGTTTGTTGTACTGGACTTAATAATACACCCAAACAGTAAGAACGTGCTTTATAAGCTGTGGTCCTTTATGCCATCTTTTCTATTCTGGTAAGTGTTTGCTTTCTGACTTAATTTAGGCCTTCTTTTTATGCTCTTTTTTGTATCTAAAATATGTCAGAGTTTTCAAAACAGCAGTGTTTTAAAATATTAAAAAAAACCAAACCTAAACTCTGACAATAAATCAAAATTAAGAATCTAGTATTGGTTTTAATTAGATGTGAGGCTGTTATTCCCACTCCTCACATATCACTTGTTATTGAGGAGTCACAAAAATTGAGGAAACCCAAACATAATTAATGGGCAAAAAGATGTATTCATTAAAGAGGTGTTAGATGATGAAGATGAAGCACATTTTTCAATGTTAAGTGAAGATCTATCATGGGGCTATTGACATTATTTCTGATGTCAGTATTTTAATATATGAGTAAATGCATATTTCTTTGTTTCTTCTTTTAAAGAGTTGTAGTTATAATATAACAATGGCTGATCTCTTGATATGCTTCCTCAGTAATTTAGTTGCAGCTCCATTTCTATGAATCATAGCCAAGTAATTAATCTTTTTTACCTAGGAGACAGCACTGGTGATGTTAATAAAACACAGGAACAATAATACATTTATATAAGAAAAAGGACAGGAAAGACCTGTTTTAGGGTATTATTAAAAGAGGATGTTTTGGCAGGCTTGTAGAGAGATAGAAGCTTGATATGAGTGTGTGAAAGATCTCATTACTGGTTAATAGTAGTGTACAGCAGACACACATGGGGAGCAGAATTTGACTCAAAGGAAATATACTGGTTTTTCAAAATACTACAAAAATGAGGTTGAGATAAGTTCATTTGTTTGTATGCTCCACGTATTGCATTCATTCTAATTGCCTTTTCAAGAAGTCAAAATCCATTCTATAGATAGGCTGCATCTATTTTTTTCTTCCCAAGACACAGATTATTCTGATTAAATATTTGAAATTAAGATCAAGTGATTTCAGTGTGTGTTCATTTTGATTATGTTGACAGGTTTTGTAGGGGGAACAAAGTTCAGCAACCTCTTGTAAATATTTCAAGAATCAGAAGTGGTATAACTTGGTGTCTGAGGTGGCTTAATTTGCATATTCTGGAAAGATGTCACAGCTTTAGATTTGGACACTGTTTTAGGAAACCTACAGGTATCAAAGCTGTGTCTCATAATTTCTGAAATTCCTATTTTCTTTCATTATAAAACATTCGCAGTTATGAAGTGAAGTGAATGAGAGTGCTGGACTTGAAGACTGAAAACTTGACTTTCAATCTCATCTCATCTCATTTAACTTATTTCAGAGTCAGTTTTCTAATGTTTAAGTGGAGATAATAATTCCAACTACTTGACATGGTTATTTGGAGAATCATATATGTAAAGATTTTTGCAAACCTTAAAGTATGCTATAAATGCTATTATAATTAACATGAATGGAAATATGACATAGGGTGCGATAAAATTAATACTCTATTACTTATTGAAGATAACTATAAAAATTCATAGAAAAGTAGCATGAAATAATGCCTCAAAGATAGTAAGACAGTAGTTAAAGTATCACCTCTGAAATGTACTCTGAAATATAACCCTAGATAAATCACAATCTCTCAGTGCTTTAAGATATTATCTAAAACCTAATATTGAAAAACAGGTTCTGATTTGCATTGGTAGACATTGCTTCCTCACTTAAAGTAAATCAAATAAATTATAAACCTAATCCTAGTCACTATCTTTATCAATATGATTTTTACCATATGATCCTCAAAGGAAAATTTCCCATTAAAGCATGTAAAACTATGTCACATCTTTTAAAAAATGGTTTATACCAAAACCCTTAGTATGAAGAATTCAGGTTATTTTATTTATCTAAAAAAATATTTTCATTGGAGATTTTGCCTGCCTTTGTGGGATAAAAACAGCTGCATGACAAGTGAACAAATCAGTCAGTCATCTATATGTTTAGTCTATATAGCACTAAATATTCACAGATTTAGAAGGTCCTGCCGAGCTTATGAAAACTCTTGTTTTCCCTTCCAATGTGTGCGTTTGGAATGGAAATAGAGATTTCCTGCCTCTTGGGAGTTCTTGGTTCCATCATATACTCCAATACACACACTATTTTTTAGTGTCATAAAAGCTATTTAGTGAAAAGCTTCATTCAGATCTGTAATATGTTTCTGTGATACTATATTCCCTTTGAGTGATTGATTCTTGAAAATCAACAATTCATTTTAATGCAATGAAATTCAACAAATATTTATTAAACATTTACTATAAACACAGGGTCTTGAGTATAATGAGAAGGAAAAAAGACAGTAGCTTCTTTCAAGGCTTCCATGACGTATGAGTGAAAATAATGGAATAAGACATTTTTATTTTGTTTCATTTTTATCAGAAATTAATTGTGTGAACGTATCCATATCACATGGCTTCTTTATGCCTCAGTGTCCTGCATTATGAAAGTTAATTGTTGAATTAGATGATGTTCTCACCTCTCTCAACTCTTAATTTTTTATTTTATTTTATGTACATATATATATATATATATATTTCTATGGTGATATGTGTTTTCATGCACTAGCCACATCATACATAACTTTTATAACTGGAAGTACAATGATACATTAAAGTGATGAAATAAATCAAAATATTGTTTTTGTTATGCAGGAGATTCATTTATAAAACTAAGACTTAGAAGGGAAATCAGGGTTTTTCTTTTTCTTTTTAAAATGAAACCATTTTACATTTTAATAAATCCTCTATGACTAGCAAAGAATATAATGGACTCTTGTCATATTTTATGTTTACATACATAACAATCATTACAAAATATAGATGAATATAATAAATGGGGTGTTTTTTGAAATATCTGCTTAATAACATTATTAATTGGTTATTTAATAAAATTCAATTTGTTTTTAAATATCTACTGATTTTGCAATTTTTTTGCACTAAAAAAACAAGAGACATCTTAAAAGTTTAAAATTAAAAATATCTTTGAACATTTTCCACTGCAGATTTTCTTTCTCCTACAGATACCCTGATGAAATATCTACAATCCCTTTCAGATATCAGTCAAAATGATTTCTTGGTTGTAATAAGAAATGTTAGGGAAGTAAGATGATAGAAAATACAGGGGGCTCCCATTATAAGGGATGTGGTTTCCAAGGGATGATGAAATCTTTATTTAGTCTGAAATGGTCTAACACCAATTTGACTGCAATCCAGCCTACTAATCTACAAAAGGTATATGCTTCATTGATAGAAAAACAGCCACATAATCTGTAGGTAGACAGAAACCTCATTTTTTCTGATATACCCACAATTTTTTCCCAACTGGCTTGTACTTTTCCTAGTTAATAGTCCATACACAAAGTTCACCAATTCTCCAAGCTGCAATTCATAGTCATTCTCTGTCAATTAGACCCAGATGGCAAAATTAAAGGCCCTTCACATCATTGCACAACAGTAATTTTAGTTCATCAAAGATCCGTACCCCATGCAGTTTTTTCACAATTAATATTTAAGTTCCTGTTGGGCAAATGTTTCATGAACAATGACATGTACTCTGGGGCTAGAGGATCCATCTTCTTGTCAGAGCTGATGGAGAAAAGAAAAGTAGTGTGAGGACATGATAATTACATAGTGCCTGAAAAGGTGGAAGGTGAGACAGTACAGATGGGAGGGAAGATGAAAGAAGCTTTCACTCTTAAAGAATTTCAGGAACAACAGTGAACTGTAACTGAGCCTCAACTGCAGTGGGAGGAGTCCAGAGCCCAGGAAAAGCTGAAGAAAAGAGAGGGTAACTGAGTTTTAAGCATTAAACATATTCCAGAAAATGTAATGCTTAAAGGAATTAAATTCCACCCAACAAAAACCAAGAAATTCATGTAAATCTGCATATTTATATATGTATATATATATATACATATATATATATATATACATATACACACACATTGTGTGTGTGTGTCTATTTTAGTCACTTCCAAAAAACAATGTCTTCTGACGAGTGATTTTTTAACAATCATTCTGAATTAATCATTCTGTGTGGAGTTGAGAAGAAAATTCTTCATTTGCTGGGTCAGCTAAGTCTTTCATAAAGTAAAACTGCATTCCTATACATTTTTGTCTATTGGCCTTCACAACATGACAAATCAGGCTAAGTATTCCATGTTGTTCAGAATGTCACTTGAACACTTTTCTCTTATCAGCTTCCTTTGTTTTCATATTTCCTTTATTGAAGGAAAAAACTTTTAAGTTGTGGCTAGAAATGATCACAAAATGAAAAACTATTACTCCCCTAAAAAGATGTTGTATTATGAATTTCCTTTGTCTAAATTTTGCCATTAATGCCTAATTCTAAGTGATCTCCTGGGTATCTAGATATTATTCAGTTTTCTGATGAATTAGGAGGAAGCAAGTCTATCATATTAAAAAAAATTCTTCTGGAATTGAATTTATTGGACTACATTTTTGCAGGACATTATTTTTTCTTCTTTCCCTGAAAGCAGATCAAATAATTTTTTAATTGAAAACATAATAAAAATAAAGTGAATATATTTTAAAGTTATTTGCATTTTTCTGTCTTTCTTTTCCAGAACAATTAATAGAAGCAAGGAAAATTTTCCTACAATTATAGAAAATGCTACTGTATCATGGATGAGATAATTATTTGAATAACTAGAGCTAAACATGCAACTTAGGGGAAGGGGGAGAATGATTTTTTCCCCTTGTTTTCTGAAAAGAAAACATTTTCCCTACATAATAAGGTCTGGGAGGAAAAGAGCCTCAAGAAATTTCTATGGCATAAAATTTCTATAGCTGAACTACATGATTTGGATGGGAACATTTCTTTCACGTTATTTTTTTTTTACATTAGCCTGAAACTAATTCATTTAAAAAATTATAGTGAGTTTCTTTTTTTTATATGTAAGATACAGTTCAAAATATCTACTTTACTAGATCAGCTTCTTCTCTGGAATTTAAAGACTAAGTTTCTTGGGAAAACAGAGGTGCTATGTGGCCCATCCAAAGTCATTCAGTTAGCATTTATCTGAAGTATCACTTATACCAAAGTCTTTCATGCAGAAGAATACTTCTCACTTTGGCATCAACATAAATTAAATTGACAATATTTCATGAAAATTTCCAGTCAAATTTGAATTAATATATATGCATATATATTACATATAGATAGATAGATAGATAGATATAGCTAATGGATTTTTTAAGATGTTTGAAAATTTGAGATTATCTGGAATTTTGGGCCAGAATTTCCCAAGGAACTAAGAGATGTAAAGCATTGGGACAAATAACTCAATTTCCTGCTTAATTTAATATATATATATATATATATAAGAATGCAACACTAATCAAAATGGGAATAGAACAGCAGAGTGGTACAATTTTATCAAAGGAACAAAAATATTCTTTGAAAAAAATAATATCAATTAGTTACATAAAATGGTGCAACAGAAATTTATAGTTAGCACTCTATAGGTTATGATTCACTTCACAATAAACTTTTGGGGTAGATGATTAGTATTATGCTAATGTATTTAAAGACTAAGCAATAATAAAAACTCCATCTGAAAGATCTCAAGACCCAACAATTTGCTTTTAGTCATACTCTATAAGTAGTAGGGTTTGGGCTAAATTCAGGACAAATGACCCAAAGTACAATGAATTTATTGCATGTATTCATAAAACTTCTCCCAATTTCTTTAAAATAAAGATTTTATTATTAAAAGAGAAAAAGCCCCTTCATGGATATTTTAATATGAAAGATAAATCAATACAAATGTTCAAAAATGATTTAAATGTTTCCCTCACATAATCAAAACTGTCTAAAAAAATTGGTCTGAGACTGAAACTACATGCAAGTTTTTGTAGATATTTTGTCCAAGTTTCTGAGATTTCTAGCACGTCTCATTTTATACATAATAGAAATTGGTAAACAAATTGCTAAAGTCTCACTTTAATTTTGAAATTTGAAATACTTCTATCATTAATTCTTTAGAAATTCAAGACTATAGAACTAGTGGAAAAATATTGTGGAGTTCTCTCTCCCTCTCCCTCTCTCTCTCTCCTTTTCCCTTCCTTCCTCCCTCCCTTCTTCTCTCTCTCTCTCTCTCTCTCTCTCTCTCTCTCTCTCTCTCTCCTGTCTGTGTATTTTCTGTGGCTACATTCTGACTTTAAATACTTTGCTTGTATATAACATGGATTTTGCATTACACAAAATTTTAAAAAAACTAAATTTCCAATAAAATCCCTTAAATATCAAGTTTCTGTTACCTATGCTATAATAATTTAATATTTCTTAACCTTGGAGGAAACAGATATTGTATTCAGAAGAAGTTTATATGAAAATATTGTTAATAAGATATATCGTTCTTCTTATGAGACTCTTCCTTCTCTCATTTCCTGATAAAATCTGCTTTGATTACTTTGCATAATGCTGAGAAGCATTCAGCCTAAATAAAGAATGTAAATAAAAGCTATGAGGAATTTTTCTGAGACCAGAATTATCTGAAAAGGATGTGGAGGTTTTATTTGGAGTAATATTCCATGTGAAAATCAAGACACTTATCAGGTAGGCAATACAAAGAAAAAACCTCAAAGCTATATTTCCTAAAGGGGGCTGCATAATCCAAGGAGAAGAGTATTGGCCCTAGAATGAGAGGACTACATTCAACTCCTGCTGCTTCTACTCATTAAGTATAGTCTATAACAAGTTACTTAAAAAAATTCTGGGCCTCACTTTCTCATCTCTTAAATAAACCCTTCTTTCAAAAAGTGGGAGGTATGTGAGAGTGGACATGGTCCTTACTAGATCTAAATTTATAAGCTTTGACTTTGATTTGATTTTTGTTTGGCTCAGAGTGGGGGATTGGAGAGAAGGATTGGTGAATATACACAAAGTATTTTCCTCTTTGATGGCTAAAAACAAATTCAAGCTTAACCTTTTATACTTATGGGAATAGGAAAGATTGAACCATTCCAAAAGCTCAATTTTTCAGCTCATACAAAGTGTTGACTACATTTAGCTTTCTGATTCAAAGTTTTAGTGTTTTGGTGTCTCCACAATAGAGTAATCAACTGAGTAATTAGGTATGTGACATACTCCCAAGAAAGCTCTTTGATATTGCTCAAAGCTCTTTGTTTTGCCATGAAAAACACTTTGGAAATCTTGACAAGTTTGGGAGTGATTACATTTTGACTATGGCACAGTTTTCTATTTCAGTCAGATCAATGGCATGTCCATTGTATAGAATTTCAAGATGGAATGGCAAAGACTCACAATGACTAGTTTAATAGACTGATCATGCTATTAAAGTTCAAAGTTCAAGTGTAATAGATCAATCATCACAAATTATAAAGTACAGGAAAGAAACTCTCCCAGATTTCAAGGCAAGCTGGGTTTTGTTGAGAGGGAAAAAATAGTGAAAAATTCTGATCATTTTAATCTCCTTATGCTCAGAGAAGCAGACATTAAGACATGAAGCATCCAGTCATAGAATACAATTGCAAAAGAGCTCTTTATTTTAAAAGAAAAATAGAGAGCCACAAGTAGTGCCCTTTGGTTACTCACATTTATTTAAAGAAGGAAAGCAACAACACAACTTAAAATAAAGCAAGAGCCTTGATCTAGACCTGGATCTGAAAGGTCAGCAGTAAAAGCATTCCCTATGTGGTGGTTATGGAAAGGATCGATGACAGATAAGTTCCTTTATCTCTCCCAAAGACTAGGAGGTAGCATGCAGAAACTTCACATATTGGCTTTCTTTCAAAGAATGTAACCATGAAATGCAACAAAACTTTGTTCCAAGAATGTTAAAATTGCCTGAAACAACCAAATCTTGGATATTCTGACAGAACAATCCTCCCCAAGCTCATTCCCACTGTGCCAAGATATTGAAGATCAGCATGTGTGTAAAGGGTTTTCATACCATATGTGCTCTCATGCCTAGATACAAAGAGAATGATGGCTTCAAATTAAATAAAACTCAAGAAGGGGGAAACAGTTCTAAAAACTACCAGATATTATAATAATTTATGTGTGCTATACATTATATTTATCATTTGAATTTTCTTTATCTACAACTCCCTATTATGAGAATCCTTATTATAATTAATTTGTATTGACAATAGATTTTTCTCAGCTAGATTTAATCAGCTATGAGAGGAAATATCCTCTCAAAGAGGTCCAAGGTTTAGCTCTAAGGATCATCATCCTCAATTCTATATGCAATATATCCTATAAGATATACTCTTCAAGTTTAATCTTTCCCTACATTTACCCAAATTCCTCTTGCTGCTGATATCTCTAAAAGGAGTTACTTCCTTTTAATATTCTATCTCCCCAAGAAATGTAATTTCTTCACCATCAAAAGAATTTCTTAAAGACCTCCCTGAATTTGCTTCTGTTCAACACATTAAAAAAACCTGTAAAATTATTACAGTCTTTGATCTTTCATATCTTGTAACCTAAAACAATTCTAATTCAATATGAAATTTACTTTTAGAGAGAAATTAATATTAATTAATTTAAAAATACCTATAGTGATAAACAGTTTATCTTTCAACTCATGAACTAGAACATGTATTTCTGCATATAGAAAATTACCATGGTGATTTTTATTTCAAAACTCTATACCTAAGTCATTATAATACCTAACACTTAAATAACACCTCCTATGTCACTTTATGTACTTTACAAATATTTTCTCATTTTTATCCTCACAAAATCCTGCAAAATAAGTGTTATTATTTTCCTCATTTTAGAGTTGAGGAAACTGAAGGAAATAGAGGTTATTTAGCCCTTGTTTTTGCAGATTTTCCTGACTCTAGGACAAGAACTCTTTTTGTTGCACACAACCTGATGGCCTTCCATCAGTAAAGTGCCTTTTGAGTCATTGGATAAGAGAAGGGGGAACTCCAGCAATTGTAGGGACCATAAGTTTGAATAGGTATGTGCTTTTAGCAATCCCTTAATGCCTTGTAAGACTAATTGATAGAACCTCTGATGCCAAAGGTTCACAACCATGCTGATTACCTTTCCTTCCTACTTACAGAATCCTTTCCTTGCTAAGTTTCTCTCTCAGTTCATTTGTAATCTAGTGGGGATAAATATGCTCGTTTACAGAATACCAAATATTTTCTCACTAAATGACTCTCCTTCATCTCAATTTGAAGTAGGTAAGATCCCTCTTCCCTTTTGACTAGTTTCTTTCTCCATCTTAAACAAGAAATATGTTCAAAAAATCATAGTTAATGGTCCCATACTTTTGTAGCATTATCAAATAACATAAAATAAGCAAGGATTGAAACATCAAAAGCTATGCTATGACTTGTTCATGGAGAGTTAGATGTGTTTGCTTCTCTTTTTCTACCCAGATCCTAACTAGTTGGAGGGGGAAAGTATTTTCCTAGAAAAGTAGGAGAAAAATTATGTATAGACTAGACTTTGCTGTTATCAATTATTTCTCTATTTTGTTGATCATTGCCAGGTTTTTTGGAGTTGCTTATGTGTGTGTGTGTGTGTGTGTGTGTGTGTTCATTAAGATTTGATCAGCACATGACTTCTATGTGGTTTCATTTCTACTCTTCCCTGTCCTTTGGTCTCCTTCTCCCTCCTCACAATTGACGAGAAGGTGTTAATTTTCTGGGAGTCTCATCTTCCTAACTCCAGCATTGTTCATGGAATGGCACATAGCAGTATGTGTATCAGGAGTCAGAATAGACTGAATACAGAGTTACTGTTTTGCAAAGAACCCACACTAGAGATAAATGATACTTTTTGAACACCCCCCAAAGAAGAGAACAAGATTTCTAGAAACAGAAGTTGCCAACTTTCCCCTTTTCCCCTTACTTCTTTGGTCTTTATGCTTGACCCTACTTCCCTCTTAGACTCTATATGCAATTCTAAGAGAATGTATCACAGATCTTAGAAAAGATATTTTGTACTTTTAATACCTTGTCTAGTAAACTTTTTTCTAAATAAAAATGGAATCTGATTAAATTATAATCAATCATAAGCATCAAGGAAGACATTCTGGTGAAAGTTCGATTACATAGCATCAGAATGACCTTCTCATCGTCTCAGTGCTATTTCTGGAGCTCTAACTCTAGGTAGTAGCCACACTCTGAAGACCTGACTGGAAAGTTTGGATAGAATAGAACATCTGTTATGTTATAGTAATTCTGTCCTAAATTCCTTCCCAGATGTCTCCCCCCAATGTAGAAATAACAATAAATTTAGCGACAGTGGAACACTCAATCAGGACCTATCGTGACTTGAGGATGGCCAAGAAGCAAGCATTTGAAGACTATGATAATTCATTCCCAAAACACTTATCAACAGAAGTGTGATTACATGATAGTGACATTGTTCAGCATATAGCCAGCTCACAGAAAGGGGCATTAATCTAGGTTGATGAAGAATGATATGGGAGTGAATCTTTCAAGTATTAAAGTGCATATCTTTCTATTGGAATGGATACAATTGTTGGCATAAATGGACAAAATTAAATTAAATTTCAGGAAAGTTCAGCAAAAATCTCATTTCAAATAATGAATCATGTACTCTATATGCATAGTAGGGTATGACAGATTTTTTTCCAAGCTCTTTCTCAATATAAGGTCTCTTTCTATAGTCTATGTTGTAAACAGATAACTATCTTTTAAAGGCTATGTGGGATTTTTGGAGCAATTAGCTTTCATGACAGATTAAGAAATAACCTTTTCATCATAAATTGAAACTGATCTTAGTTATTAAGAAACAAGCCTGATTGACTAACAGGGAGTTTGTGAGATGTAAAACGATAGAAAATGTCCACTGGGTTGAAACAAACGGCAATATCCTTGTTTGGAAGCTAGTCTTAATTCATATTTCATGGGTTCTGTCATTGGCCCTTTGGCTAAGCTAACTTAATAGTCTTGAGTTTCCCAATTAGAGTGAGAGCTTCTTAATAGCAACAACTATCTATATGTTCAGAGCTTAGGACACAATTTTATAAATGCTCAATGAAAGATTTTTCATTCATAAGTAGATAGTTCTCAGATTATTCACTCATTATGGAAGAACTATATTGACTGTGACTTTATTTGTTTAAATGCATAATTAGTTCCCAATTTTATATTTTTGGATTCAGCAATAAAAAATAGAAAAAAAATATCAACTTTCTTTGCCAAGACTAGATTTTTCATTTGTACTCTTTTTTATAAAGCATGTTGGCTACATTTATAATGCAACATTATATGAAATAATGAGCAGATAAAGGCAGAATTATTTATCCTGATACACATATTATTCTGATATATATATTATATATGTATTACATATAGATCTAATATATGTATCAGGATAAATATCAATGTGAATGCCATCTTTTACAACAGTATTTCAAGATTAAATTGCTTTTCAATTTTGCCCTCTGAAACATTCACTGAATCATAAAAATATAACTCTAATAGATTTTCTCCTTGTAATAATTTTGCATGCATTTTGCTTTTTAACTTTAAAGTTTTTTATTTTCAAAACACATGCATAATTTTTAACATTCATCCTTGCAAAACCTTGTGTTCCAAATTTTTTCACCCTCCCTTCCTCCCATCCCTCCCCTAGAAAGTAAGTGAACCAATATATGCTAAACATGTGCGATTCTTCTATACATATTTCATGCTGCACAAAAAATTCAGATCAAAAATGAAAAAAAAAATGAGAAAGGAGACAAAATGCAAGCAAACAACAGCAATGTTCTCCTGCTTCCACTCACTTCACTTAGCATCATTTAATGTAGATAATCATTCTGGTGAGCATTTTTATAGAACATTCTTATACAATAACTTATACATCCATTATTTAACTGGTGTCATTTTTAGTTCCTTGCACTACAGAAATGTCCACTACAAACATTTTAACATGTGTATCCTTTTTCACTTTTTAATTATCTTTTTTGGGATATGGACCCAGTACAGACACTGCTGGATCAAAGAGTATGCAGAGTTTCATAGCTCTTTGGGCATAGTAAAATTTTGCTCTCCAGAATGGTTGGAACAGTTCACAGTTCCACCAACAATGATATATTTTGTATTTAGTTTTATTTGTGTGTTTTCTCTGGAAAAATAAAAGCAGCATCTTTGGAACTAGGGACTCTTTAATTTTTTTCCTATTTGCAAATGGACTGACACATTAAACACTCAATAAATGCCTGAATCAAATTGACAGATTAGTTAATATATTAAGTCTTTGTGGGTCAAGGAATCATAAATTTCAGAACAATTTCTGAAAAAGAAAATTTTTGATATTATTAACTTTTGGAAATTAGAAATTACCCTATTATACCATCAACATTTAAATTATTACTTCCATAAATTTATGCTCTTGGGAAACTTCCTTTCCCAATTTATTTGGTTATGTTTTTCTCTAGGCCCATTGATATCCTAACTAACAATTTAAAGTATTCCCTTCCCTCAAGCAACAAGCCTTTCTGGGAATTTTAGTCTTCTATTGTAAGCTACTAATTTTTTTTATATAATACGTTTGTTGCTGTCTTTCAAAATTCCTATATATTTAGCTTCATGTAGGTGTCCTCTAACTCACCAACGAATGTGTAAGTTAATGGGGTGAGAAATTCTGTCTTATGTCTCTGTATTTTCTATGGCAGGCTGCACCATGGATAGAAGAATGGCCTTGGAAATGGGAATACTTGAATTCAAAACCTGAATTAGGCCCTGGGTAGCAATGTAACTCTGGTCAAGTCTTTTATTGTCTCTAAGATTCAGTATTATTTTTTCATTTATAATATAAAAGGGTATAGCCCCTAATGTCTCTTCCATCTCCAAGTCTTTGATCCTATGATACAAAAAATAATTGTGCTGGGCACATTTACATTCATGCAATAAATATATTTAATAAATGAAAAAAATAAATAGAAATTTTTAAAATATTGTAGTACATAAGAAAAAATATCTCTGGGACAGATCACAAGAGGTAAACAGACATAATAAAAATGAAATGATTAGGTAAAGATAGAACCAAATTCATTATCATGTGTTAAGGTGAGGGAATGTTGGGAAGCCGTAAACTAAGGAGATCAAGAGTCATAAGGAAAAAGGCATTGAAAAAGAGAATAAATATGTTGTGTAGGGAACAAGAAGCTATAAAACCTTATAAAGAAGGCAGCACATTAAAAATAATGGACAAAGATGGATCTGGCTAATGGAGCAGCTACTGAATGAGAGGACTTTACAATCCCAGAGGCAAGAGATAACAAGGACCTGGCCTGAGCTGATGATCATAGTAAAAGGATTGCTTTCAGCTGGAGCTGTGAAGTTTCAAGAGATAAGAATTTGCATGGAGTGAAGGACAGTGATAAATTGAAAATGAATGATCCTTTTTTTGGGGGGGGAATGGTAAGAAGGTAGCCTTTCTTATTATAATAGGCATATAGGAAAGATGCTGATCTATTCATGCTGGATTTAATTTGGTTTAGTGATTGAAAAATCCAATTGGAATGTGTTTTGTATATAGCCTGAATTGATGAAGAAAGTATATAGTCAAACATCTCTAATTTGGAACTTGGGGTAATTCAAGATGGGGCTGGACTGAAGTTTATTTTTGCAGATCTATGAAGAAAAGGCTTGCCAAACAAATTAATAATGCATACAGATTACAGAAAGAATGCTTAAACTACTTAAGAAAAGAAGCTGTTTCCAAATACTGTCAAGAAGCACTCACAAGTTACCATTTAACTTGCATATTTTACTCTCTAGTATTTCCTCCAAATACACTTTTTTGAGAAAAAAATAAAGAAATAAGTATTCCTGTGAGTTTCTCCCAAAACACTCATTTTCCTTCTTTGAAGTTGCATCTATGCCTGTCAGTAGAAGCTCCTCGGGGGCTAAAAATGCTATGTTTTCACTATATTTCTCTTCTCCCATTAGGGAAAACATTTCACATGAAATGAAATTTGCTTTGTCCTCATGAGGGTGAAAGAGAGAGGTCAAGTGGTTCAAGAAACAAACATTCCCTTTGCTGTTGGAGTGGGGAAAGTGAATCAGCATTTCTTTTAGACACACTGATGCCTTATTTTCTCTATTTTTTTATCTTCAGCTTTCTCCCTCTTCTGAACTCAGCAAGAACATACTATGTGAAGAAAAGGAACACTACATGGGCCTGCTGCTTTTTTCCCACTTTGGACCAAATTGCCTAAGTTCCTACATGAGAGTTCAAATTAATTTGTGAGCAGCAACTGTAGTTAATCTAGACCGAGATCTACCACACGCTATGTAAGTAGGAATGTGTTTCTATCCTATACTATAGGGTAGCTAGATGGCACAGTGGATGGAGCACTGGACCTGGAGTCAGAAAGAACTGAGTTCAAATATGGCTCTATCTATGTTGCCCTGGGAATTCGCTTAATCCTGTTTGCCTCAAATTTTCTCATATATAAAATGAGCTGGAGGAAAAAAAAATGGCAAATAACTCCAGTATCTTTGCCAGAAACACCCCAAAATGAGTCATGAAGAGTTTGACATGACTAAAACTACTGAACACCAACACTATTCCTTTGATTCTGAATTCAAGTTTCCACCATAGGATGATGGGCTTCTGATTAGTAAACATTCACCCTATTGAACCCAAATGCATTTAATCCATGTCCTGCTATGTAGTAATCTCTTATTTTTTTCTTTCCTCTCCCTCTCCCTCTTGCTTTTCAACTCTAACTTTGGAAACAGTAATTAGGTCAATACTAACATTATGGAAAAAGATATATCAATTAATTAAGCTAGGACTCTAACCATCATCACTATGACTTCTCTCAGTAAAATAGTCCTTCCTAGCCATTAGTTCTTTTCATTGTCTTCCTTTATTAAATTTAAGTTTCTTGAAGGTAGTGATTGTCTTATTTATTAGGCTTTTTTATCCCCTGGGGTCCAGTGCCTCACACAGAATAACTGTTCATTTATTTTTCCCTATATTCAGTCCTTAAATCTTAAAGTAAAAATGGAAGGAAATCCTTTTTACCCCCAATATATCTGTTTCTCTGTGTATGTTCTCACAAACCTTTTGCTTATAACATTCTAAGTGTTGAGAACACACTGGCACAGTACATTTATGCTAACTTCATAGAAAAGTAATAACTACACATGTGGACTTCTATTATAATTCTTTACTTGAAACATAAAGAATGAAAAAAGGGAAGCATTAATGAGCAAAAATAAACCACTTATTATGCATTTCCTTCTTGTGATGCTTTATGATAAATGCAGGAAATCAGGGGAATTGCTAAACAAGATATAAAATGTTTAAGAGTACAGTTCTAATTAACTTTACCAATAATTTCCATGCAACCATGAGTGAATCATGATAGTTCAGTCAATAGGAATAAGAATTTCAAAGATTAATAAAGGTTGCCCAAGAATGACAATGAACAAATATCTAGATGCTAATGTAATTTCCTCTTCAGCCTTTTGTAGAAGAAAAAGACATGTGGGTGTGGAAGGGCTAAAATAAACAAGTGAATATTATACAACTATTCTGTGCATTTAAATTAGGACCTTTTATTTAGTAGGTTTTCTTTACTAAATACCTATTTGTCAGCCTGAGTCACTAATATTTCACAATTATTTATTAAACATATACCAAGGAAATCATAAGTCAAAAGAAAAAAATAACCATACACTACAAGGCGAGTAATATGTTACTGCATATACACAAGAATAATACAATTCCTTTTATTTTCAAATAACACAATGCTTATTCAAAAGAAATTAAATTAAATTGAGAAAAATCTTCACTCTGGTTAAACTGAATTATGAGGGTTTTTTATGGGTTTATACAAGAAGATTTCCATATATTTTATTTTGCATGTGAATATAATAGTTGAAGCCATGCAAAGAAAAGGCACTAAAATTCTGCTGTTCAGAAAGAAGAAAAGAGCACAGTGAAAGTATAGTGTTATCTAGCTAAAAAAATTTTAAGATGTGAAGTATTTAAAATGTAGAGTAGGGAAGCTGTATAACTCAGACTTCAAAATCAATTATGGTGATTTGATCCAGTTAGATCACTTATTGAAGATCCAAGTCCTAGAATTCCTCTGAAGTCCTTGAATACAACAGTACTGATATACCTAGTCTCATTTAGTTCAAATAGTGAATTTCTTTAAATACACTTAAATATGCAATGTACATTTCTATTGACCTGGAACAAATTACCATATGTTATGTAATTTTAACTTCAAATCATGTGATTTCAAATATATGTGACTATTTAATGGGATTCATTTTTGTTCTAATTGAAACCTAGTTGTACTCAGAAAAAACAATTTCAGCAATAAACCCTCAAACAGTAAAGATTAGGACCAAAGAAGGGCCTAGAAATATGCAAAGCTGACCATTTGACAAAGTCCCAATTTGGGAAGTAACTTTCAAGAAGGATTAAACAATACAAATAAACCAAAAAAGAAAACTATAATCAAGAGTTACAATTGCCCGGGGATGTCCAAGAAACCCAGATGAATAAATAATTCCATAAAATATAAAAATAAATCTTCAAAGAATAACATAGTTCTCAGTGTTCAAGTAGATGCAGTTTTTTTGCCCTGAGGCAATTGGGGTTAAGTGACTTGCCCAGGGTCACATAGCTAGGAAGTGTTAAGTGTCTGAAGCTAAATTTGAACTCAGGTCCTCCTGACTTCAGGGCTGGTGCTCTAGCCACTGTGTCACCTTAGTAGATGCAGTTTTAAAGGTCCCTGAACGAAATAAAATAAGGATATAAAAACATTATGCTGTAAATGCAATAACACCTCATGAGGAAATAACTGGAAAATAAATTAAGAGCTCTAGAAAAAAGGCTTGGAATAAAAGTATCTTAGTACAAAAATTTCCCCAAGTAACAGAAAACCTGAAAATTGCTAGGCTTAAGTAAAACATATATTACAAGAAAATTTTATTCAAAGTTTAAAATAGAAGAAAATATAGGATTTCTCTTTTTAAAAACAATGCACCAGGAAAACTGGTGGTGGTGGTGATGGTGGTGGTGGTGGCAGCGGCAATAAAACTGAGAATCACTGAATTATCTAAAAGTTATGGCCAAAAAAAAAAAGAACTTGTATACTACATTTCAGGAAATCATGAACGATAACAACCAAAACTGGTCTTTCATCAAGAAGGGAAATTCCAAGCACCATGATGAAAAAAGTTGAGTGTAAATACAAATATAATTTATAAACATCAAAAGAAATACTAAAAAAGATAATTATAAGTGAGCAATTAAAAGAGATAATAAAGAGTTCTGATAGAGGGAGATATCCCGAATATCTATGGAAAATTCCAATGAGTTAAAACAGCAAGAGGATCTGGGATTGACTTCATGATATTTTAATAATATTTATAAAGGAAAGGAAAGATAGAAAAAAATAAAAGAAATGTATTAGGGAAGAAGGAAGGAGGGTAGGAGAATCTTTGTTTACATAAGTGAGTTGCCAAAAAAGGAAATAGTCTGAAATGTTGCAAATCATTAATAATGAGATAAATAAAAAGAACAGCAACTCTGGGGTTTTATTTCACATCCATTGTATTGGAAAACTCAACAACAACAACAACAACAAATACAAATATTTCAGAAACTGCAGGAAAAATGGCACATTAATGTTCTGGTAACTAGGGACTTGTACATTCTACTAAGCAAATGAAACTATGCCCCCCAAATTTGCCAAACTTTGCATAACATTTGACCCACTTATAGCACTACTAGAACTATCCCCAGAGGAGATCAAAGAAAGAGGAAAAGGAATCATATATACAACATTATTTATACCAAGTATTTTTGCACTGGGGGAAAAAAACAAAAACAAAAACAAAAAACAATGCTACAAGCTAGAGATATGTCCATTATTTGGGAAATGGCTTAGCAAATTATGATTATGCATATAAAGGTAAGGAAATACTAGTGTGCTATTAACAAAATGATGAAAGGGATCATTTCAGTGATAGAGAAGACTCATAAATTAATGCAAAGTAAAGTGAGAGAGCAAGTAGAACAATGTACTAGCCCATGAGCTCCTTGAGAATAGGGATTGTCTTATTTTGATTCAGGGAGTTTTTTTCTGTCTTTTTTTTTTTTTTAAACTTTCATTGTATTCCCATAAGTTAACATAGGGCCTGGCTTATTTTAAGAATGTAACAAATGCATATTGACTAGTTGAAATATTTTAAAAAATGATGAAAGGTTTGGCTTCAGAGAAACCTGTTAAGCTTGGTATGAATTGATATTCAATGATGTAAGTAGAAACAGAAGAACAATTTAAAAACTAACAACAACATTATAAAAATGATTTTCAGGGACTTAAGAACTCTTAATAATAAAGCGATAGACTAAGTTTCTAGAGTACTAGATGAATCATGTTATATACTTCCTGACAAAAACTCAAAATGAAGAATAAGACAGTTTTAAATATAGCCAATGAAATAATTTGTTTGTTTGTTTGTTTTGGTAATGTGTAATTGTTACGAGATTTGTTGGGGCAAATGTGAGAGACAAAGATAACATTTTTAAATTAATTTTTAATGTTTTTAGAAAAATGAGGCACTGGAAAAAATCTGTGTAAGAAGTGGCTATAGAGTTAGTAAGTTGGGGAAACAATTTTTAAAAAATAAGAACAAAAACCTGAACTACATATCTATTCAGGTCTTTTTCTACTCAAAATGTGGGTTTTAAAAGTCAAAAAGGTAGCAACACTTAAGTTTCTTAGACTATTAATCTAGGTTATTGAAATATTTATTTCTTGTATTCAAAGCATAAACCAATGGCATAGCCTTAGATAGACACACATGAATTTATATAAAAATGAGAAGAAATAAAAATATGTTAAGTAATATTCAATAAAATAAGTAAAGCACTTCTCTTCACTATATATTTAAAGAAAAAAGAGAAGAATTAATAGTCAAAGGAATAGCAATCAGTATGAACATATAGACACAATCTGAAGCTACTTTTTAAAACCAGGAATGGTACAGATAAAGGAAACCTCTTTTCATCATATGTTACTTTATTAGAAGGAGTAAATATTCTTTTAACTTTGTCTGAGTTAGACTCAAATAAAAGGAGGTTCTATTCATACTGTAGGACATAAGGTAATGTCCCATGTTTCTTTGAGAAATGCAAGATAGCAGAAAAATAAATTGGGTGATAAAGACATTATATGCTACATGAAAAAATTCATTCTGACTTTTCTGCTAATGACAATTAAGGCCTTCAATAACAATTTGTATGATACCATTGTCAGAGATAAACTATTATAATTGGCATATCAAATTTAATATGAAATTTCTGGCATACATGCGCTATGATTTTGTATGACAAATTGCAAAAAGAAATGAATAGAATGTTGATCACAGGGATCAGAGGTCCTGAGTCCTAATCTCGGATTTGCTACTTAGCTTGATCAATATACTTCATTTCTCTGGAATTCAGCTTCATCCTATGTAAAATAAAGGAGTTAGCCTAGATGAAGTCTAATGTTCCAACTTTCAATGTACAATTTTATGAGCCTGTGTTCAATTATATGATCTTCTTAGAAACAAGGCTTTAAAATGATTCAATTTAATACTTGGAGTTATTATCTATTTATATTTATTTTCCTATCTGTATATTTATTTGTGTAAACATGAGGCTTATATCTTGTGTTATGTAACTATCTAAGTTAACAAAAGAAGAATGTTCCAGAATTCAGGGTAAAAAACTTACTTTTCAAAGATTTTGTGGACTCAGCTGAAAGATAATAGTAAATGATTTAGTACTGTATGGTAGAAGCTGGCTCTTGCTGTGAAGGAATTTCAATAGTAATAAAATTTATTTATTTATTTATTAAATAAGTCATTAATTAGCAACCCCTGGCAACTTCAAATGAAAGCATATACAGATCATTTTAGGAAGTGTTCTTAAAGGCATTAATTAAACTGTAGGGGAGAAATTTTCAAAAAATGCAAATGGATAAAAAAAAAAATTCCACTGTACTTATTTGGCCACCTGCCTTCTTGTTTTACCGCTCATTTTCACAGGCCTGACATATAACAGTGCATATTTTAACATAAAATAGCACGTCTGTAACTCTGACATGCTGTATATTTATTCTTGTGTGAAGTTAAAAAAAAATCTTCTTTTTTTGTTGAGATGATTATATCTATTTTTTTCTGAACCCAGTGTTTCTTTTTAAGTGTAAGGTTTATTTTCACACTTCTGATTGCCAGAGGAACAGGAAAGAGAGGGCCGCACATCAGACATTCAAATCCAGACATTATGCAATCATGATGACAAGGATTAATAAAGATTAATTTAGCTCCCACTTAAAAAGCCCTAGCATTTCAGCAGTACGATTGCTGGGCTTACAAGGAGGAGGAGAAGAATAATTATCATTTGCTTTTGAAATATGCTTTTTTGTTGTGTAGCACAGAGCTCTCCATGTTTGTCAGCTGTTTTTTGCCAAACTGTTCTCTAGATGCTCATCTCCAATTTGCTACATCTTGGAAGTGGAATGGATACATCCTAGATTTACATCTATACATGGAAATTGCCCCATTTTTGCCCACTTTGTGTTTTCTAGTTAGCTAATGTTTTTCTACCCCAAACCAAGAATGCTTTCTATTTCCAAAAAAATCAAACAAATCCACAACAAAATCCTTTCCTTTGACCCCGTTACCTCATCCTATTTACATTTGCTTTCCTGTGTAACCACTAGGAAAAAAAAAGTAATTTATTATTGTTATATCTATACCGCTATCTTTGTTCACATTCCCTAGTTCCTCCCTTTTTTTCTCTATTCTATGGATGTTATCAAGGCTCTGGATTCATCTCATTTCTTTTCTCACTAGATTAGATTTTCTCCATGCTTTAGCAATCTCATTCCCTTGCATGTTTTCAAGGATGATTGTCATTTTTTAGTAATCATTCATTTATCTCTAACTGTAACCTTTTTAAGCCATTTTGTATCTTGACAATATGGCTAGCTCTATCAGAAAGTCCTGCTGATTACCTAAACTTAAAAAGTTTACATCAGAATCTGCCATTTTTCTTCCAAAATCTGCCTCTCATCTTATGTTCCAAGGCAGCTACAGTCAAAAACTTTGAGTTATCTTTGCCTCATTCTTCTCTCTCACTTCTTCTCTGTTATTCCACATCTATTCATTTGTTAATCCCATTAATTTTACCTTTACCATGACCCTTTCATCTATGACCCCTCAATTTCTTCCATTCCAATTACTAATATTATACAAATCCTTATTACCTCTCACACTTTCTTTAGTTGATCTCCTTTTCTACCTATCCTCTGATTCTGATTCAACCTACATTTTTCTGTCAATCTAATCTTAAAATCAAATTTGGAAAACATTCCATGATGAAACCCTCCTCAAAAATGTTCAGTCTCTTCTCATTTCATAATTCCTTGTCTTCCTTTAAGGTTTCCAAAAATCTGATTTTCAAACCTTCTTTACTATTTTTATTGGCTTTACTTCCTATAATATGCTCTTGATTCTAATAAAATTATATAAAATATCATACTGCTCTATGTGTTTGAATTTATTATTTCAACAAACTTCAATTATCGCCTTCCAAAACTGCTGCCTATTGACATCTTTCTCTTTAATTATGTGATTTTCTCACTTTCTCTAGGTAAAATAATTATTATGTCATAAATCCTATATCATTCTATTTGGCCATTATTATAAATGTATTCATGTTCTAATTTTTATTGATATTTTTGGTTTTTATATTTTCCCCTTCTCATCAACCTACCACCACCTATTCACACAAGATTATTTCAAGACTTATATCACTTTCCTCCCTAATTCTCCCCCATTATATTTTTTTTTAATTCTAGTGCCTTATACAATACTTTGAACAGAATAGATATATGCTTCCTTAATTGAATTATCCAAATATGCACGACACCACTTTGTCTCACATTAATGATGTTAGTTGATATTTAGATATCACCAATCTCCAGTTCTTTCATTCTTTTCTATTCCAAATGCATGGAGCAGTCCTCAAACTTTAAAGTTCCAAAGGTTTAAAGTTTTATCTGTAGGAGTTCAGGAATCTAACAATTCAGGTCAGTTCTTAAAGTCAGTCCAGCATCCTTGAGGATTTCAGAATCAGAGTGATCTTTCAAAGTGACTTTTTTGATACCAGACCACTAGAAGGCAATGGTGATATTATATTTGAATTTAATTTGGTGAAATAATGCTGTTTAGGAATGGAGATGTTTTGAGCCTAACTCTTCCTGACACCTAAACACACCCACACACATTACACATGACTCAAGCTTTGGGTAAATATTTGTATATTTCTTAGTTATATATTTTTCACATAAATATTCCTTTAGAAAAGCTAGTCTCTGCCTGTGTGGGGCAGACAAAATGAATACAATCAACTCTTTTTAATCATATCTGCAAACTATGAGGAAGAGATGTAAGAGGCTTGGATTTAATTGAATATATATGTCATACTGTCAATGATATACCCTTATTTCTGATTTTCCTGAAGAAATGATCTGATCATATCACCTTTTCTATTCAATAGATGATGTCACATTACCTCCAGAATCATATATATATATATATATATATACATGCATATATATATGTATCTTTTTACATCTTATTTCCTTTTTATCTTATTTTATCTTATGTTCCCCTCCATAGACACTATAAGTGATGCTTGACTATTTGTTCTTTTTCATATGTTGTTTTCGTTGTTTAGTCAATTTTTGGTTGTATTTCACTCTTTGTGACCTCATTTAGAATATTTTAGCAAAGATACTGAAGTGGTTTATCTTTTCCTTCTGTAGTTCATTTTACAAATGAGAAAGTTGAAGAAAAATGGTTGTTACTTGCCCAGAGTCACATATTTAGTGAGTATCATGGGCTAGATTTAAAGTCAGAAAGTAGAGTCTTCTGAGCTTCAGGCCAGCATCTTATCCACTGTGCCACCTAGTTGTCCCTATTCTTCATCTATAACATACCATTTTGTAATTCAGTTTTTTTTTTTTACAATGGCTTTCCTCATGTCTAGAATTCCCTCTCTCCACATTCTCACTTTCATCTTTTTCGTTCCTTCATGAATTAGCTCAAATCAGGCTGATTTCAGAAAAGCCTGCAAAGACTTGTATGAACTGATGCTGAGTAAAATGTGCAGAAATGAGAGAACATTGTACACACAGAAAGAGTATGTGATGATCAACTGGAATGAACTTGGCTCTTTTCCACAATGTAGTAACACAAGGCAATTCCAATAGAGAACTGTGGAAACTGAGTGTAGATAAAAACATAGAATTTACACCCTTTTTATTGCTGAGTCTTTGCTTGGTTTTTTTCTTATTGTGTATGTGTGTATGGTAATGTGATTTTTCTTGTGCTACATAACATACATGGAAATATGTTTAGAATAATTGCACAGATTTAAATTAATTAATCTAATGATTGCTTGCTGTCTAGGAGTGGAAGAAGGAAGAAGAGAGGGAGAAAATAATTTGGAACTTAAGGTTTTGCAAAGGTGAAAGTTGAAACCTATCTTTGTATATATTTGGAAAAATAAAATAATTCTTAAAATAATTATCTCAAATTACACCTTCAAAATATCTTCCTACTCTGAAATTGTCTGCCATTTTAACTAGTACATATCTTTCAATTACATATATGTTTTATGACATTTTGTACTCCTTGAATGTGGAAACTTATTTTTTGGTTATTTTTTCTTTTTTTACATATTTTATATCCATAGTGCTTACCACAGAGCCAGCACATAGTTGTCACTTTAAAATGTTTGTTGATTTGCTAAGTGATTCAGCAAGGCCAGGATGTGAACTTTGGCATCCTGTTTCTAAATCCACCACTTTATAGCCCATCACACTCATGGAATATCATTTTTTAAAAATGATATTGCCTTAAGTGAAACCAGAAGACATGAAAAAGTAGACACATAGGTCCATATCTGTTTAAATATTCTTATTTTATTTTATTTATTTTTATTTTTTAAAATATACATGGTTAATCTTTAATATGCACCCTTGCATAACCTTCTGCTGCAAATGTTTTCTCTCCCTTCTCCCCATCACCTCCCCTAGATGGCGATTCAATATATTTTAAATATGTGTAATTCTCCTATACATATTTTCACAATTATAATGCTGCACAAAAAATATCAGGTGAAAAAGGAAAAAAAATGAGAAAGAAAATAAAATACAAGCAAACAAAAACAAAAAAGTAAAAATACTATGTTGTGGTCCACATTCAGTTTCCACACTCCTCTGTCTAGATATAGACAGCTCTCTTCATCATAAGATCATTTGAATTTGCCTGAATCATCTTATTGCTGAAAAGAGTCATGGACATCAGAATTGATCATTGTATGATCTTGTTGTTGCTGTGTATACTCCTGGTTCTGCTCACTTGCTTAGTATCAGTTCAGGTAAGTCTCTCCAGGCCTCTCTGAAATCATCCTGATGATCATTTCTTATAGAACAATAACATTCCATAACATTCATATACCATAATTTATTCAGCCATTCTCCAATTGATGGGCATCCATTCAGTTTCCAGTTTCTTGCCACTACAAAAAGGGCTGCCACAAACATTCTTGCACATGTGGGTCCCTTTCCTTCTATGATGTCTTTGCGATATATACCCAATAGAGACACTGCTGAATCAAAGGGTATGCACAGTTTGATAGCCTTTTGGGTATAGTCCCAAATTGCACTCCAGACGTTTGGATCCATTCACAGTTCCACTAAGAATGTATCAGTGTCCCAGTTTTCTCACATCCCCTCCAACATTCATCATTATCTTTTGCTGTCATCTTTGCCAATATGAAAGGTGTGTAATGGTACCTCAGAATTGTCTTAATTTGCAATCATCAATAGTGATTTAGAGCACTTTGTCATATGACTAGAAATGGTTTTAATTTCTTCATTTAAAAATTGTCTGTTCCTATCCTTTAACCATTTATCAACTGGAGAATGGTTTGAATTCTTATAAATTTGGGTCAATTCTCGATATATTTTAGAAATGAGGCATTTATCAGAATCCTTGAACATAAAATTTTCCCCAGTTTATTACTTCCCTTCTAATCTTGCCTGCATTGATTTTTGTCTGTACAAAAACTTTCTAACTTTATATAATCAAAATTATCTATTTTGCATTCAATAATGTCCTCAAGTTCTTCTTTGGCCACAGATTCCTTCCTTCATATATTTGAGAGAAAAACTATCTTTTGTGCTTCTAATATGCTTCTAATATAGTTTTAGGTCTGGTACAGCTAGGCTACCTTCATTTGCATTTTTTTCATTAATCTCCTTGAAATTCTTGACCTTTTTTTCTTCCACATGAACTTTGTTATTATTTTTTCTAGATCTGTAAAATAATTTCTTGAGATTTTGATTGGTATGGCATTGAATAAGTACATTAATTTAGATAGTATTGTCATTTTTATTATATTTTCTTGGCCTACCCATGAGAACTTGATATTTTTCCAAGAAATTGGATCTGACATTTTTTTGTGTGGAAAGTGTTTTGTAGTTGTGTACCATAGTTCCTGACTTTGCTTTGGCAGATAGAATCCCAAATATTTAATATTACCTACAGCTATTTTAAATGGAATTTTTCTTTGTATCTCTTGTTGCTAGACTTTATTGGTAATATATAATTATATGTATAATATATAAAATATATAAAAATACTGGTGATTTATGTGGATTTATTTTGCATCCTGAAACTTTGCTAAAATTGTGAATTGCTTCTAGTAAGTTTTTGTTTAATTCTCTAGGGTTCTCTAAGTATACCATCATATTATCTGCAAAGAGTGATAATTAGGTTTCCTCATTAGCTACTCTAATTCCTTTAATCTCTTTTTCTTCTCTTATTGCCAAAGCTAGCATTTCTAATACAATATTGAATAGTAATGGTGATAGTAGGTGAATTTGTTTCACCCCTGATCTTATTGGGAATGGTTCTAGTTTGTCCCCATTACACATAATGCTTGCTGATGATTTTAAATAGATGCTATTGATCATTTTAAGGAAAACTCTATTTATTCTGATATTCTCTATTGTTTTTAATAGGAATCAGTATTGGGTTTTGTCAAATGCTTTTTCTGCATCTATTGAGATAATCATATGACTTTTCTTAGTTTGGTTATTGACATAGTCAATTATGCTAGTAGTTTTCCTAATATAGAGCCAGCCCTGCATTCCTATTATAAATCCTACTTGGTCATGATCTATTATCCTGGTGATAACTTGCTGCAATCTCTTTGCTACTATTTTGTTTAATATTTTGCATCCATATTCATGAAGGAAATTGGTCTATAATTTTCTTTCTGAAAATTTTCACGTTTGACCCTATCTGGTTTAGGTATCAGTACCATGTCTGTGCTATAAATTTGGTAGCATTCCTTCTTTCCCTATTTTTCTAATTTGTTTGCATAATATTGGGATTAATTGTTCTTTAAATGTTTGGTAGAATTCACATGCAAATCTATTTGGCCCTGGAGATGTTTTCTTAGGGAGTTGATTAATACCTTGTTCAATTTATTTTTCTAAAATGGGACTATTTAAGTAATTTATTTCCTTCTCTCTTAATCTTAATCTGGGTAATCTATAATTTCACTTAGATTATCACATTTACTGGTATACAGTTGGGCAAAATACCTCCTAATTATTGCTCTAATTTCCTCTTCATTGGTGGAATGTTCAACCTTTTCATTTTTGATACTAACAATTTGATTTTCTTCTTTCCTTTTTCTAATTAAATTATCTAAAGGTTTATTTATTTTGTTGGTTTTTTCATAAAACCAGCTTTTAGTTTTGATTATTAGTTCAATAGATTTTTTTTTTACTTTCAATTTTATTAATCTCCCCTTTTGTTTTCAGTTTTTCAAATTTGATATGTACTGGGGGTTATTTCATTTCTTTAACAAAATCAAAATAGACAAAAAAAAATATCCCATTCTCTGCACTTCTCAAATGGTCTCAACCGACTGAAAATTACTTAACATTGAAAAGGTTAATAAGTTAAAAATGTGCATAGACTACAATTTATACAGAATCATTAGGTACCATAATTGAGCACACCTTTCAATATCCCTATTTTCTTTATCTTGTAAATATGCTCTCATTCTTCAAGATTCATCTCAAGTATTTCCTTTTAAATGACATTTCTTCTTTGGCCCAAATTTTAGTGCCCTCTTCCATTTTTATGACCTTGATTTTATTTGTTAATATTCTGCATATATTTGTATATGCACTTGGTATGTCCCTGTTAGGACATTGACTCCTTCAGGGTAATAACTAATGCTTTTTTTTTTTCCTTTTTGGTATCTTTTCTCGCAAGCCCAGAGACTCAAAAAGAGTAGCCTTTTAATAAATGCTTGTTTTTGGATCAATTTTATGTGAGATGAAGAAGATTGATAGAATATGTTTAGATCTTAGATGACAAAAACTACTAAGTCTACCTAATTGTAATTTCCCATTTCTTTTGGTAGTTATAGCCAACTATTCTTATCTGTTTCCCCATGGTTTGAACTAGTCCTCCTTATGAATCAAGTACCTCAAAAGTCCAGAGATCCCCACTCTGATTTTTCAAGTACAGTGTCATCCTGAAGAGGGGAATTTTCATTTTAAAAAGGCATCTTTAACCATATAGTGACTTACAAGAAGAGAATGATTATGGAATGGTGGAGATTTTACTACTATGGCAAGCCAGTATCCATGATGGCCTCAAATTACATCCTACTCCAGCCCTAAACTGACATCCATTTCTTTTCCTTCGTGACCTACAAAGACCAACCATTACCCATTATTATGGAATTTATTAAGTGATGATCATGTGCCAGGTACTGCATTAAGGGCTGGAGATAGAGAAAAGAAAAAAAAAAAAAGAAACATGATTTTAAGGAGTTCATAATCTAATGAGGAAGACAACACGCACATAACTCTTTATAAACAAATATAAATAGAATATGTTATAGTTAGTAAATAGCAGAAAAGACAAAGAACAAAGAGCCCATTTAGGGTCCACTATGATATATGATTGAATAATCAACTAATAAATCTGATCCATCAGTATATAAATCCCAGAAAGATAGAATATGAATATAATGACACTGATATAAACCTGAGCAAAAAAGGGGGTGAGTGATTTGGATTAATTCTGTAAAATTGTGCTGCACACTTCTTAGACTCAAGTTTTGCTCAAGGAAAAAAATGCTTGTCATTATAAAACAATAATTGTCTATTTTTTTTTCTGATGTTTCAAAGTTTCAATAATGAAATCCCCCAATTTGTGAAGAATTCAAGTTGAAGAAAAACAAAGGTGACCATACATAGTCTGCAACACATTGCCAAAAATAAGCAAAGAAGGAGAAATCATGTGAAATTTAACATTAGAGTGACATATGATCAGACAAAGAAAATGGTTTGGTAATGTAGAAAGAAAAACTGATAGCCTTCCTGGAACAATATTCAAAGAAGCAGAAGAAGGTACCAAATATGTTGAATAGAGCCCCATGAAGAATTTGTAGGATGGTAAAGTTGAAATGTATCCAGAATGGAAGGGCATCAGTGAAAATCATTGAATGCATTAGTGATTTCTCAGAGCCTTCAAACAACAAAAGGATCATATAAAGAATACAAATAATTAAGTCCTTGGTATGTTGCATAAATAGTTTTCATCAGCAATATTTTCAAATCAACATTTTTGTTTTTATTTACTTTTTTTTATAGCCACAGACTGTTAAATGAAGTTGGTTATATAGCTTTCAAGTAAAACATATTTAAACTTTCATGGACTTCATGTCACTGAGTCATGCTCTCAGAGAAAAGATTTTGTTAACTTTTATAACTCTTAATGTCAACTAATTCGTTGTTTTCCAATCGTTTTTCAGTTATGTCCAATTTTTTTGTGACTCCATTTGGAGTTTTCTTGGCAAAAATACTGAATGGTATGCCATTTTCTTTTCCAGTCCACTTTTACAGATGACAACTGAGGAAAAGAGAAATAAATTACTTTTCCAAGATCATACAGCTAGTAAGTATCTGGGGCCAAATTTGAGCTCATGAAAATGAGTCCTCTGGATTCAATGCCTGGTGTTCTATCTACTTAAACCATGTTCTTCTTCCATTAACTGACATTCCAAGTCTAAGAATCATCAAAATTACACAGGCTATAAGAAATTTTTTGAATGGAGCATTTATTTATATTGTCACTTTGTAAACAGATTGAAAAGATTGGATTCAGATTAATAGATATCTATGAAATTGAATCACCATTAAGTGTTAGAAAATTAGAATGGTGTAATTTATTTATTAGCCACTTTTAAAGATTGTCTTAGGATTGATAACTAGCCTCTATTGTGAGAATTACTTTCTAATTTTCCAGGATTTGTGTAAAATTGTATATATTCCCTGCTTTCCTAACTATTGTCTTGCTTATTATGATATACCATTCAGAACAATAGTCATCAGTTAAAAAAATCTTAATGTAGTTATCAATATCAGGAATTCCTTCTTCATATAACATCAAGCTATATGAAAAGGTAAAATATTTTCTAATTTGAATGTTCTTATGTATATTATAGTGATTTTTCTCAGAGATACTTAAAGTTATTTTTCTTTTGTTTTACTGAAGCAATTGGGATTAAATAACTTGCACAGGGTCACACAGCTAGGAAATATTAAGTGTCTGAGGCCGAATTTGAACTCAGGCTCTCCTGACTTTAGGGCCAGCACTTTATCCAATGCACATCTAGCTGCCCCTTCATGTTAACGTTTTACAAATAATATTATGTTTAAGGTTGTAGTTTCTGGAATAGTTCTTAGTAATCATTCCTATATTTGTAATTTATAAAATAAATAGTTACAAGAATAATGAGAATTTGCATTTCAGAGTAGGTTTACAGCACTTTTCTCCCAAAACTGATCCTTTTTCCAGGTGAGAAAACCAAGTCTCAAAGAATGAAATAACTTGTCATGATCACCTACTAGACACTAAATATTTGTTCCAGGATTACAGACTCATGTGTTCTGGTGACAAGTTCAATGGGCTTTCCATTACACTCTATTGTTTTCCTTAAACTCAAGTAGTGCCAACATATTTGTTCTCCATTAGCTTTATATAATGCTGTCGTGGTTCTTTCTCCTGCTTGCATGATTCTTCTTTATTTGTTTCCTTTATCATCTATCTCTTTCCCCTTTATTGCTGTTGGTAAGGTCATCTGGTCCTTTCTTTCTTTATTTTCTCCCTTAATCCTCTTCTATTGTTTCAATTATTGTCTCTACTCAGATGATTCCAATATGTTTTTCTTCAGTCAAAATATCTTTCCTTAACCCCAATCTGCTTCACATGTTAAACTGGAATGTCTGTCTAAGGTATTCACATTAATAGAGTAGAACTATGGGTTGAACATCCCATCATCAAGACCACATCATCATCAACCTTTAGAGAGTGCTTTGAAATTTGGAAGGTGTTTTGTATACATTGGACATATGAATCTCAAAAGAGATATGAGTTAGATACTATGATTGTGATTTTCTCCATTTTATAGATGAGAGCTAAAATGCAGAGATTAAATAACTTGTCCATACTAATGCAAGTATCAGAGAGTATTTCAATTCAAGTTTTCTTAATGTAACTTCATGAATAATATCAGAAATCTTGGTGATTACGCTCCTTTTTTGTGGAACATGTTTAGTGAACATTGGTTTATAAAAATATGCATGGGGGCAGCTAGGTGGTGCAGTGATTAGAGCACTAGCCCTGAAGTCAGGAGAACCTGAGTTCAAATCTGGTCTCAGACACTAGCTATGTGACCCTGGGCAAGTCACTTAACCCCAATTGCCTCAGCAAAAAAAAAAAAAAAAAAAAGCAAAAATAAATAAATAAATATGCACAAAGGAGTAAGAAAATGAAATGAAGATAATGATAATGAACATGTACATTAATTTTTACCTGTTTGTATTTCTATTGTGAAACATAATTCTCTATTCCCTTAAACATAAAACTTTCTCTTAATTATAAGTGCTATTATGTGATAATGTAGAATGAGTATGAGTTTGTGTTAAAAAATGCAAAGTGTGTGAAGTTCTTAAACATTTATTCTTGCAAATAATCTCTAATGTTATAATGAACTAAGGAGAATTTATTTAAATAAACAAATGATTGCTTTTGATTATAGAGCTATCAATACAATCCCAATGAATTCATTTACTAATTATTTAACCCAGTTAAAAATATGTCAAAGTGATCTTTACACTAATATTTGCTTGCAAAAACAGAAGCAAAGCAAAAACACACAAAGACAGACAGGCAGACAGATAGACTGAGAGAAGAGATAAAGAAAACAAATTTTCTTCAAAGAAGTTGAGAACTAAAAACTTAGAGAAACCGAAATGGAGATGGAAACATAAACAGAGAAACAAATAGAGAAAGAAATAGAATGGATAGCAATAAAAAGAATTATCTTCTAAACTTAGGCTCATTTCCTTTTTAAACATGATAAATCTTAATCTAATTCTTTGAGATTATGCTTTATTATAAAATATGGAGTGATATTAAGGACTTTTCTTTTCCCTGCTTACACTTATTGTTTAATTAGGGATACTGAGATGTTTGAAGGAAAACAAAAACAAAAGCAATCATAAAACATGGGAGCAATGGAAAACATTGACTAGCTATAATGAATCTGAATCACATTGACTTTAAACCTGATTGATATTATGATTTTTAAGTTCTATAAATAAATTTGATGATTGCTTGGAAGACGCTATCCAGGTTCTTTTTGTAATTATGACTTTCCTTCCTTCCTTCCTTCCTTCCTTCCTTCCTTCCTTCCTTCCTTCCTTCCTTCCTTCCTTCCTTCCTCCTTTCTTCTTCCTTCTTTCCTTCCTCCCTTCTTTCCTTCCTCCCTCCTTCTTTCCTTCTTTCCTTTCTTTCCTTCCTTCCTTCCTCCCTCCTTTCATTCCTTCCTTTCCTTGCTCTCTTTCTCCCTCCCTCCTTACTTTCTTCCTTCCTTCAATCTTTCCTTCCTTCCTTCTTTCTTTCTCTCTCTCCTCCTCTTCCTCCTCCTCCTCTTTCTTCTCCTCTCTCTCTCTCTCTCTCTCTCTCTCTCTCTCTCTCTCTCTCTCTTTCTCTCTCTCTCTCTCTCTCTCTCTCTCTCTCTTTCTCTCTCTCTCTCTCTCTCTTTTTCTTTGTCTCTCTCTCTCTCCTATTTGCTGCCTTTCAAAATCAAGCTTTGCTTCTGGGGCTCAAGAGGCATTGTCTCATGTTTCTTGTGTGAGCTTTAGGGAACTTTGAATCTTGACTTAGAGCACAGAGTCCCTTCATATTTGGTGATTGCTCACATTGCTGGGAGTAGTCTGACAAAGTCCCACATGTTGTTGCCTGATTTCCTGAGCTGCCTGTTGCAATGGATCTGCTGTTTATTGTGCCAAGACTGGGGATTCTCATTTGCTGATCTGTGCTTTGGCTAAGGCCCTCCTTCTGGCTTGCCTGGACATGGTTCACCCAAGTGAGACTGACCTTTCCCGAAGTCCTTCCAAGCCATCTTGTGCTGGAAAATTACTTCATTTTGTCTCTTTATAGGTTCTGTTGTTCCAAAATGTGTTTGGAAGCTTGATTTCATGTTGTTTCTGAGGGAAACTGGAGAGAGCTCAAACAACTTCCTGGTATCTCCCTGCCAGCCTGGCTCCCTCTATAAATAGATTTGAATTGGGCAAAAATAAACTCATGGATCTCTGTAAATATCTTATATGTGTGTGTATATGTGTGTGTGTGTGTGTGTGTGTGTGTATCAAATTTGGAATTTAAACTATAATTCAGCATTTGCCTTAACAGTGAATGCATCAGCTTTCATTTATCTTTGCTAATTCGTAATTATATTTTTATTTTATTAATAAAAACTATTTTTCACTTCTAGGAGCCAAGATGAACAAGTAAAAAGTAAATCCACTGTAACTCTCGCATATTTACCTCTTAACAACCATAAAATAGTGCCCAGAACAAATTCTGGAAAAGGGGAAACAGCAAAAAGATAGTGAAAAAATATTTTTGTGCAAGATACTTGGAAGATTGGCAAGAAAAATCTGTCTTACTCATGATAAAAGAGAAGTGAAGTGCAGGGCAGAAAAAATCTTAGCAAGTCAGCAGCAAGCCCCACATTAGCAAATTAGCTGGAGATCCAGAGCCCCAGTGCAGTGGAGAAAGCAAACACCTACACCAGGACCCCACCCTTACATACCTTAGCATAACCAGAGGCACTAACAGACCTTAGTTCTGAGTATCACCACCTACTTCTGCATAGCCCCAGGCAAACAGGTAGCCTCCAATGGCCAGATCCCCAAGCACTTCATTGTAACTTGGTGAAATACAAAAACAGCCCTACTAGTTTTTGCATTAGAATCCTAGTTAAGTATTAGATAAGCTATGGCCTCTCAATGCCAGCTGCTCTCACCTAACCCTCTCAGTGCAGATAAGAGGGTCCCCATGTGTCTCTGGACAAGATGGAAGTAGTACCACATAAATAACCAGTGCCTGTAGCCTCTGGCACAGGATGCCTGGGAAAGTGTCCCTTCCATCTGGGAAGGAAAGTTCAAATTGGAAAGAAAGGGAAAAGTCCAAAAATTATGAACAAAAATAATATGATTACAGAAAGTTATTTTGGTCACAAAAAGACCAAGACTCAAACTCAGAATAATGTGTCAAAATACAAATGGACAAAATCCTACAGAAAAACAGAGAGTGCTCTCAAGCCCAGAAAGAACTTATGGAAGAGCTCAAAAAGAAGTTTTAAAATCATATAAGAGAAATAAAAAAAAATTGTGAAAAGAAATGAGAGTGAAGCAAGAGAATTATGAAAAAAACAAAAACAAAACAAACAAAAAAACAAAAGCATCAGCAGCTTGGAAAAAGAAAACAATTGCTTAAAAACTACAATTGGCCAAAAGGAAAAGAAAGTACTGAGTGAAACAACTCCTTAAAAGTTAGAATCAGACAAGTGGAAGCTAATGACTTGTTGAGACATCTAGAATGAATCAAATTCAAAAGAAAAAAAAAATAGAATAAAATGTGAATTACCTCATGAGAAAATAGCTGCCCTAGAGAGTACATGCAAGAGATACAAAGCCAGAATTAATAAACCACCTGAGAGACATATGAAAAGGAGGCCCTGGAAAGTATCTTTCAAGAATTTAACAAGGAAAACTGCCCTGATATCTTAAACCATAAGGCAAAATAGGCATTAAAAGAATCCACTGATCAACTCAGGAAAGAGATTCCAAAATAAAAACTCCAAGGACTATTTTAGTCAAATTTCAGAATTATCATGTCAAGAAAAATATATTACAAGTGAACAGAAAGAAACAATTAAAGTACTGAGAAACCACAATCAAAATTGCACAGGACATAGCAGCTGGACCATTAAAGGATAAGAGGTCATGGAACATGATATTCCAGAAAGCAAAAGAGCTAGACTTACAACCAAGAGTCATCTCCCCAGTAGCATAGTACTCTAAAGGGGAGGGGAATAAATGGTCATTCAATGAAATAGAAGTCTTTCAAGCTTTCATGAAATAAAGACCAGAATTAAACAAAAATTATTGATGTCTAATATAAAGATCCAAGAAAAATTTTTAAAAAGAGAAAAGAAAATGAAAGAAATTCAATGAAGGTGAATTATTGACATCCCTACATGGAAAGATGATTAATTGCAATTCTTAAAACTTATACTAATAATAATACAGCTTGAAGGAATATACATAGACAGAGGGTACAGGTATAAGAAAATTTTGAGAGTCTGAAATAAAAATAAAGGATGATAAAGAGGAGTACATTGGTTGTAGAAGGAAGGGAAAATTAGATTCATGTGTATTATTCACATGAAGAGGAACAAAAGACCTATTACCGTGGATGGGAAGATGAGAGGGTGGATGATGGCTATCATTTGAACCTTACTTCCATTAGTACTTGCTTAGAACAATATACGTAGTCAGTTGAATATATCTTACCTAATAGGAGAGTAAGAAGGTAGGACAGCAGGGAAGGCAGATTGGTGGAGATGATAGACAGAAGCAAAACATTGTTGAAAAGGTTGAAAGGAGAGATAGGATCAACAAGAAAAAAATATTGTGTAGGCAAATACAAAGTCAGTAATAACTGAATATGGATGGGATGATCTCTCCCATAAAATTGAAGTGGATAGCAGAATGAATCAAAACTCAGTCTTAGAACATATTACTCTTGAAGCAGGGATATATACAGAGAGTAAATTGTAAAAAGCTCTTCATAGATACTCTTATGTTTCATCTCGAGTAAAAACAAAACAAAACAATTGGAGTAATTCTAATTTCAGACAAAGCAAAAGCAAAAATAGACCTAATTCAAAAAAGTTAAGAAAGGAAACTACATCTTGCTAAAAGATGCCATAGACAATGAAGTAAACATATATGTGCCAAGTGGTATAGCATATAATTCTTTTTTTTTTTTTGCTGAGGCAATTGGAGTTAAGTGACTTGCCCAGAGTCACACAGCTAGGAAGTGTCTGAGACCAGATTTGAACTCAGGTCTTCCTGACTTCAGGGCTGATGCTCTAACCATTGCGCCACCTAGCTGCCCCTATAGCATATAATTCTTAAAGGAACAGTTAAGTGAGTTACAGGGTCAGCACTAAACAAGAGATAGCAATCAAAATATAAAGTAAATAACTTTTATTATATTAAATTTAAAAAAAAAAAACTTTTGCACAAAAACCAATGCAAACAAGATTGGAAGGAAAGCAGATAGTTGAGGAATAATCTTTCAAGTAAATGTCATGGATCCAGTCCTCATTTCTCAAATACAGAGATTAAGTCAAATTGATAATACTACAAGTCATTTCCTAATTGATAAATGGTCAAAGGATATGAACAGGAAGTTTTCAGACGAAGAAATCATAGTTACTGATAGGTATATGATTTCTAATTAGATTAGAGAAATTCATGTAAAAACAACTCTGAGATACCATCTCACACCTATCATATGACAAAAAAAGGGAAAGTGATAAAACTTGGAGATGATGTGAGAAAGTTGGGACCATAATGTACTGTTGGTGGAATTGTGAACTGATCAAACTCTTCTGGAAAGCAATTTGAAACTATGTCCAAAGAGTAATCAAACTGTCCATAGCCTTTGATCTAACTATACCACTACTGAGATAATAGCAAATAGAAAAGCACCTAAATGTGAAAAAAAATTATTTATAACACCCCCTTTTATGATGGCAAAATATTGGAAACCATGAGGAGGATTTCCATCTCCATCAATTATGGAATAGCTGAGCAAGCTATGATAAGGGAATGTAATGTAATACATTGTACAATAAGAAATGATGAACATGCAGATGCAGAAGGAAAACATATGGAAAAACTTGTACAAACTGAAGCAAAGTGAATTGAGTGGAAGAGAAACACTGCACACAATATCAGAAAACATTAACTATGCTCAACTCTTATCTTCTCAGTGATCCAAGTCACATGAAGAAAAATGTTATCTAAATCCAGAGAGAGAACTGATAGACTCTAAATGTAGATCAACACATACTTTTTAATTTAATTTGTTATTATTTTGTATTTTTTTCTTTTGATCTATTTCTTCTTTCACAATTCCGACCTAGAAATATGTTTTACATAATAGAACATGCAAAACATATATCAAATTTCCCACCATTTTAGGAAAGGAGGAGAGGAGAAACGGGGAGAAAAATCTAGAAGTCAAAATCCTATAAAAATTTTCCTAATAATTATCTAGACTTCTTCAATGAAAGTCCAGGGGGTAGAAGCAAGATGGCAGAGAGTAGACAGGACATTGTCTGAACTCTCTCCAACTTTCCTCAAAATCAACACTAGAGCAAGACTCTGAACAGATTTTGGAATGCAACAACCCACAAACATTCAGAGTGTAATAATTCTCCAGTTTAAGTTTGGAAGGACTTCAGGAGAAGTCTGTCCCAATCGGGTAGGGAGGAACATGACCTAGTGCACTCAGTGTCAGGAGATCCGGCATGGGAAGTCTGGCAAATCTAGTGGAAGGCTCTGAACCAAAATACAACAAAGTTGGCTATCTGTCCTTATTCAAAAGGCCAATGGATCAGCAGACCAGCTGTGAGATCTCCAAGACAACTACAGAAGGTGAATTGTGAGCTCATAAACACCAGATGCTTAAGAGGTGAGACTTGGTCAGGTGCTCCCAGCACAGTGGGAAAGCCTACAACACCACCAGCCCCAGAGCAGGCAGTGAAAAGCTTCTTTTCACCTGCAGAGGAAGCTCCAGACAATCTCCCGTGCCCTAGGAAAAGACCTCAGAATTTAAAAATGAGCAAAAAAGCAAAAGGGCTCTGACCATGAGAGCTACTATGGAGATAGGGAAGACACAAACTCAAAAGAGAACAGCAAATGCAAAAATGCCTTCAGATGAAGCCTCAAAGGCGGATATGAACTAGTCTCAAGCTCAAAAGACTCTCTTGGAAGAGTTCAAAAAGAACCTTAAAAGAGAGACAGAAGAAAAATGAGGAATGATAGCTGTGCAGGAGAATTATGAAAGTTTTTTGGGGAAATCCAATAGCTTGGAAAAGAAAGTACAGAAATTGACTGAAGAAAACAACTCCTCAAAAATAAATTTGGCAAAATCAGGAAAAGTCCAGTATTCTTAATACAGTTCCATACTAATTAATTGGTAAACTTCAAGAGGATTCATAAGTAGGGTACACTAATTTCACATTAAATTCTGGTTAGATCTCTTCATTTATTTTTCTTAGTCTATTAAAGTTCATTAACATTATCTTTGAGAAACAAAAGATATATACAAGTCTAGTTAATTATTTCCAATCCCAGTGAGGCAGTAAAAACTAATAATGTGCTATTTATATTATAAATATAATTTGCCAAGATAGCAACCTTCTCTTAAAAGGAAATTAGTTCATCTAGGTATTATAGAAAATAACTTGGAATAAAGCCCCACAAAGCTATTTACTATGTATACCATTTGGTCCACTATAATATTAGGTCTCTACGTAAAAGAGATCAAAGGAAGAAAAGATATGTAAAAAAAATATTGAAATATTTAAAGAAAAAGAATTAGAATCTGACAGGATGTCATCAATTAACAAATTGCCAACAACTTATGTTATTTGAATATGATGATATGACCATACACTAAGTAATGGTGGGAATAGTTTCAAAGAAACTTAGAAGGACTTGCATTAATTGAGGCAAAATTAGGCTAACAGAAACAAAAGAACAATGTAAACAGTAACAACAATCCTATAAAGATAACAACTTTGAAAGAGTTGGGAATTTTGATCAATACAATAACTAATTACATGATGAAAAATGTTCCTCCCATACTGAAAGTGATGTATCAAATTGGATATTGTAGCATCTATATCTATATTGAAATCAATCTCTCTATCTCTTTGTGTCTATCTCTGTCTCTATCTCTCTCTCTGTCTCTTTGTCTCTGTCTCTATTTCTCTGTCTGTCTCTTTGTCTTTGTCTTTCTGTTTCTCTCTGTCTCTCTGTCACTCTCTCTGTCTCTCTGTCTCTCTCTCGAATATAGATGTAATTTATTTATTTTAACTTGGTAAATGTAAAAATTTGTTTTCCATTTCTACAAATATTTGTAATATGTAGTTTTGTTTTTCTTGTTTTCTCATTGACTGAGGTGGAAAGATGAAAGAGAAAGGAGGAGGAAAGCAAATAATGATTTAAAGATAAAATTAAGTATTAGGAATGAGAGTCATCATCATGTATTCATTCAGGGTAAAAGGATTTATAGCTGCAAGGGCTCTTAATGATCATTTTGCCTAATTATCTCTTTTCATAGATGAACAATCTGAAGCCAAGATAAATCTGATTTAACTGTGACCACAAAGTAAATAAAAAATCTAGGGTGAAATATAGCATCCTCTGACTTCAGAAACAATGCTCTTTCCTATATGTCAGATTAGTTTTAATTCCCTGGTTATTAAAGAAAATAACCTTGTTGATGGGCTTTCAACTTTTATTCAATTTTTTTTCAGTAAATTTAATTACATTTTCATTCTGAATTAATGCATTATTGTGTTCAATCAGTATTTGTTGAAAACCTACTATGCTGGTAGTATTTTTAGAATGCATCAAGTTGATTTCATGAAAAAGTGTCACTTCTACTTATATTTATATTTTTATTTATTATGAAATGTTTCAATATTATGAATATTTAAGATAAATCTATTGCCACTGATATTGAAAAATGTCAGAGCACTTCTGAAATTATTTTTTCTGATGTAAAATGTGTTTTATTTTTATGTATGAAGACAAAACAAGTTTATTTTTTTACTTTATCCCAAAACATCATGTGTATATTAATTTAATGTGCCTCATTTCAAAATTATATTTAATATGTTTCTTAAATATTTATATCATTATATTTTGCCTTATATTTTCTATTTATTTACTTATTGGTCCAATAAAGTTTTACTTATTATTTTGCATGAATTATGGTTCTGTCTGAGAAAAATTATTTCCTGAAAAGCTACTTCTATAATATGTATAAACTCTATGTATGGTATAAACTCTATGTAAACTGATATGTATGCAAATTAATTATAGCTGAAAGACTTCCATATGCATATAGATGCATATTCATTTATAAGATATAGGAGTGTACATACATATAACTTATGTATATTAATATTTAACATGGGATATAAAGGTTGTTCAAGAAGGACTAGCACCTCTGATATAAGTGAACCTTACCTTTTTCAGTCTGTTCTTTGGTGTACACTTCTCATCTATGGCTCCAAGAAGTTGTAGCATGTGAAGTGTCCGCAATCCTATGAAGCCATCTCAAGAGATGAGCCAGGTTAGATTGATAGTAATTGAAGACTAGATTGATAGTAACTGATAGACCTCAAATTTTTAGTAATATAAGAATGTTTACCATAGGCATATGAAAAATTTTTCCTGGTGAAATGGAGAAATAAAAATAATTTGTTTTGATAGGTCATCAGATAGCTGAAGCAGATGCTGTGGAGCTCCTAAAGCACTTAGAACTTGGTTAGACATCAAAGACCACAAGGCAATTCGTTATATTCTGAGAAGTCATATTGAGCTTCAGTGAAATTCAATTGAAATCACTGAACTTCAATAACTGAGGAAGAAAGGATGAACTTGACAAATTTTTGCTACTTTTCCTCACTTAAATCGAATTTAGCCACCAATCAACTTATCCTGTCATGATGTCATTGGTCTTCTTTAAATACTAAGTTCAAAAAACATCAATACATAACATCTATATAATTATTATAATAATTAGTTTACTTTAAGCTTAAGTATAATGTAATGGATACTTGAGTATTTTCAACAATTATGATAACAGGTAGTGTTTACATGGTTCTCTAAAAATATTATCTCATTTTATCCTAATAGCAACCTTGGGAAGTAGATTTTATATTCATTCCAAGAGGCAAATAGCAATTGGGACTCACTCAAAGTCACCTAGTAAGTCTCTGAAGCAAATTTTAAACTTAAATGTTCTGCCATTCTTGTTTTCCTCTAGGCAGCCTGTTCTTTCTTGCTTAACTCTGTATATCATATTGTTCTTTTGCTAAAAGACCTTCAATTTTTTTCTCTCTTATCTAAATATTTTATGAACTGGATTGATATTTATAAAATACCCCTAGGCATGATTACATTTCCTCAACCTACCTGAAAACTCTTACTGTAGTGTACCTCACCCATCTGATCTAATGATATTATAGACATCCAAAGTGATCAAAGTCTTTTTACATTAAGAATGTCTTCAATTTGATTTAATCAAGATCCATTATTCTTCCTCTTTTCTTTTAAAGTTCAAGAGTAATATCCCTTTTAGGTGAATTGATTGAACCAATCAATTCCATGTCCAACTTTATATGCACATCCATGCATATGTATACTTTGCATGTGATATATGGGACATCTTGCAGAATATACATGTACACACATACCAATTCATGGTTTCTTAAGATTCAATAATATTCTACCATATATACAAATATATATGTATATATATAACATATGTATATTGTGTACATATTTACATATATATGTTCTAAGTAAATATATATGTTCATGAATTGCTATAGCAGTAAAGATTAATATATACATATTTGCACACAAACACTTCCTTAGGAATAATATGTTTGACCACTTAATAAGGAAACTCATATAAGGTAGATAGTTGGTCTCTGTAATATCATCCCGGCAGCTTTGGCAAGAGACCACAATGAAGCTGATTTTGTTAATCTAGCAATAGACAATGGGAATATTTTCTTTAAAAAAAACTAAATTTATTAGCATTCTGTGATAATTCATGATTAACTGCTTATGATGGAAATCTAATATAGGAATCTATTTTTCTTCTCCCCATTAACTGCTACCTAGTTTAATTTATACTTTTGCTTGACAAAAATAAAGGGATGAACAACTATATAGGAAAACATTTTCCAATTTGCCAATAATAAAAAATAAGTAATTTAAGATAACTGAGTTTTGTCTTGTGCCAGTAAAAATGACTAAGAAAAGTCAGGAATTGACATTGTTGATCATTGGCATTTGTATTGCTTTCATTGTGAAGATTCTTAAATCTACTGTGACCTCTTGCATTACTTCATATACATCTTTAACTGTTCTTTAAACATCTTAGATTGGATTTTCCATCATCGTCTGAAAATCAATATGTTCAAAACTGAAGCCATTGTCTTTCTCTCTATATATTTTTTCATGTATATATTCCTTTATGAATCATGTTGGGAGAAAAAAAAATCAGGACCAAATGAAAAAAAAAAAAACCATGGAAGAGGAAAAAACAATAAAAAAGTTAATATAGAATGTGTTAATTTACATTCAATCTCTAAACTTCTTTTTCTGGATGCAGATGACATTTTCTATCCAAACTTACTGAGATTGACTTGGATCACTGAATGAATAAAAGGGACCAAATCTTTCATAGTTGATCATCACACATTCTTTCTATTACTGTGAACAATGTATTTCTGGTTCTGCTTGTTTTGTTTCATTCATGTAAATCTTTCCAGGTCTTTTTAAAATCAGCTTGTTCATCATTTTTATAGAACAATAATATATCATTACTTTCATATACCACAACTTATTCAGCTATTCTCCAACTGATGGGCATCTACTCATTTTCCAATTCTTTACTAACATAAAAAAATGCTGCAACAAACATTTCTGCACATGTAGGTACCTTATCCTCCTTTATGATCCCTTTGGGATACAGATCTAGTAGAAACACTGCTGCATCAAAGGGTATGCACAGTTTGATAGTCCTTTGGGCAGAGTTCCATATTACTCTCCAGAATGGTTGGATCATTTCACAACTCTATCAACAATGCAGGTGTCACAGTTTTACCACATCCCCTCCAACATTTATCATTATCTTTTCCTGTCATCTTAGCAAATATGAGAGGTATGAGGTCATATCTCAGAGTTGTTTTAATATCGCTTTTTTCTAAACAATATTGATTAATAGTATTTTATATGCTTATAGATGGCTTCAAAAAATTTCAGAACCTGAAAATTGTCTGTTCATAACCTTTGATCATTTATCAGCTGGTGAACATTCATTGTCTTTCTACAGAAACTTCCGTTTTCTGAATTTCCTACTACTCTTGAGAGTACTACCAACCTCCTAGTCTCCCAGACAAATAGCCTAATTGATATTTTCAAGTCCTCACTCTCTTTTACTTCATGTGTTCAGTTATAAAATCCTATTGATTCTACCTTCATAACATCTCTCATGGATGCCTACTTTTCTCCTCTGACTTTAACATCTCCCTAATATAAATCCTTATCACCTAAAACCTGAACTATTACAACAACCTTCTGACTTGTCTCCCTATTCTAAGTTTTCCGCCCACTTCAGTCCACCTTCCACTTAGCTGTCAAATTCACCTTCCAAAATCACAGGTCTGACCAAGCCACACCCCTCCCTCTTTTTAGTAAATTTCAGTGATACTCTATCCCTTCCTTTTCAAAATATAAAATCCTTTGTTTGGAATTTAAAGCTCTCTAAATCCTGATCCCTCCACTTTCTCCTCTATTCATATCTCAGTGTTGTTTTTTTTTTTTTCCTGATACTTGGCTTTTAATAAATATCAACAATGGAAAAGATAAGTTATAAATATACTTGAAATTAAAGAAATGAATAATGGGACGAGCTAATTAAATCATAAGACTATCTGATTCTCCAGATATTCCCAGATTTTTGTGGGAATTCAAGTAGTAAATTTCTAATTCTCTAGAGTCAATAAATTATTCTTAAAAACTAATCCAAAGTGTTGTATCTTTATGTTTCTAACAAAAAAAATTCAAAATCCACTGAAACTTCATTTGGAAGATTTTTAAATATGTTAGAAAGTTTTGTGTTCATGTTGTTTGTTTGTTGTCAAGTTTGCAATATGTGTTTTTGTTTGTTTTTGTTTTGTTTTAATTTGGTGAATCAATTTTTTGGCCATCCCAAGAACAAATTTTATAGAAGAGAGAACAGTTAACACTATCACATGCTTTAGAAATGTCAAGAACTATGAAGATTGAGAAAATACAAGCAGACTTGGTAATTCTAAGATCAATGAAATCTTTGAAGAAAATGAATTCATTTCAATAAAGAATGAATTTTAGTTGAGTGAGAGGATAACTAGTCATTTCCAGAACCTGGGAGACTAAAAAAAATAGTTTTGCCTTCAATAGAAACTGGATAGTTACAGAAAAGTTATGGGTTTGAGGAAGCAAAAATATATTCCGCTTTCATTATACTATCAACTCCTTTAAGACACTTCTCTGAAAACTTCTGTATAAAAAATAAAGTTCTAATATTTTTAAAATGTGTATTTCAACATTTTTTTCATAACAAAATAGTTAAAATTAATGTAAATTCTTATCACCTGCTATATGACTAAACAAATTATGGTACAATTACTTGTGATATAAGATACAATGAAGATGAGGAATTCAAATAAATCTGGGGAAAACATATGAAATAATAAAGGGAAAAATAAGTAGAACCAATATGTACAATAACTCAAGTCAAAAGAATACCAAAAGACAACACAAATTTAATTAACAATCCTGGCTCTAAAGAAGAGATAAAGAAGTTCTCCATTCTTCTATTAGAGAATGTTGAACATAGTGACTGGAAGTATCCATAGTGGTGGGTTTTCTTAATTTTTGTTTTATTTTTTATAACGGAAGGCTTAGTGAAAAGATTTGACAATGGGGTCAGGGAGAGAGACAGAGACAGAGAAAAACAGAGACAGAGAAACAGAGACAGGCAGAAACTGAGTAATAGAGACAGACTAATCATTGTCCTTTATATACTTTTCACAACAAGATACAAGACTATTCTTTTTAGCTAAATATTCTTCGGAATCCCACTTGAATTTCATAGTCCCAAAGCCTATGTTTCCTTTCATCTTTAAAAATAATTTCTGTCATTTAGTACAGTACCTTTAACAGAGTAGGTGCTAATTTATGAAGTTTCTAATTAAATCCAAGTATTTTAATTTTTAAATAATTGTGAACCAAGTTAGACACACACATGTTACATACATATATATGTTATATACACATACATTTAGTATAATTTACTTGTTTGAGATAAAAAAATAATTCATAGATTTTTTGAAAGTTATTGAATGGCAACATAACAGTATTTTCTGATGAAAGCTGAAGAATGGGAGTTCCCTGATCAAGTGTTCCCAGTTGAAATCTCTAAGATGTATTTCAAGTGAATAATTTCTTTACATAATACTGTACCATGAAAACCAATTTGGGGAAATAATAGCTTTGTTGAGGTGCTGTGATTTTGTTTTTGATTAATCATATATTTAAATTTTAAAATTTAAGTAATATCCTGCTGTTCTCATCTCTGTGGGTACTTTTGAAACACATAACCTTCTCACCTACTTTCCTTGAAATTTACCCAGAAGCAAAATGAAGCCACTGAGTGAGTAGAGATTTAATTATCTAGCATCTTAGGAAGAAAAGGAACCTGGGAAATTTCTTTTAGGAAAGGAATTTCTTCTCCTAGTTAAAAACAGGGTTTTAAAAAATTTCACATATATTACATTTAAAAATTATTGGAATATAAAACCATGGTTGCATATGTAGTGAAAAAATGAGATAACTTTTTTTTCAAAACAAAGTACAAGTTCTTCATGAATGGGTACAACACTTTGGGGGAGTTCATAGATAATTAAAAGAGAAATGATGAAAAGTAAAAAAGTAAAAGGATCTACTAATTAAAGATCTAAAATTATACAAAGGGACCTAAAATATTTTTGTGCTGACTTTTATAACACCTTCTATTATAAAGCAATAGTCACTAATTTGATATGGTACTAGTTATTTTTTTTTATTTTAACAAATAAAAGAAAATTGAAATCTTAGACGAAATGAACATAGTAGTACAGTGTCTAATAATGCTAAGAACACAAACTCTTGGGGTAGTACTCTCTATAATTTAACAGCTTCCAGAAAACTAGAAGGTGTTTTTCATAAAATAGATTCAGATGAAAAAACTTACATCATCTAAAATAATAAACTCCAAATGAACCCACAATCTAATTTCAAAAAGAAATGTCCTTAAAAAAAAAAAGAAGAATGAAGGAACTACCTTTCAGATCAAAGATTAGGGACAGAATTCATTATCAGGTTTGAAAGAAAAAAGGGATAATGTTGAGTGAATAAAATAAGGATTTAACACATGCAAAATTCAAGGCACTGTCAAGTTCCTCAAAAAAGTCTTGTATCAATTGTCTCTGATAAAATTCTGATATTCACATCAATATGGAATACTTTCTAAATGTTATTGAAGCATAACAATCCATCTTTTGACATAATGACTTTTAAAACTCTCTCTCATTCCCCCCAATCCCCTACCCCCATTCCTCCTGAAATTCTCTTCTTTCTCACTTCTACTTCTTGGTTTCCTTTAAGATTCAGCTCAAATGTAATCTGCTTAAAAAGGCTTATTTCCATCATCCCATGCCTCCATCCCCATTCTTTTACACTACATATAAATAACAAACATCTTTATAGTTCCTACTATGCACTAAGAACTTTACTAAGCTTTAAAACTCTCTATTATTTGATACTCCTCACAACAACCTTTATTGGTATATAGGTATATAGACACATATCTGTTTGTTTCTATGTGTGTGCACATATAGACACATATACATAGAGACACACATATATATGTCTATTTGCGATGAGACATATCAAACATATACCTATATATATGCATGTGTGTGTTCATAGTACTCCCTGTCATTTAACTACTTCCAGAAACATGGAAATCAGATGAAAAACTTAAACCATCTAACACAATAATCTAAATGGACATAAAATAACAATAAACATAATAATAACAAAATAAATCTAATTTTAAAAACACATCTTTTTTTTTTAAATGAGAAATAAAAAAGATATCTTTCAAAACAATGGTTAAGGGTTAGAATTCATAATCAAGCAAAGGATAGGAAGGAGAAAAAAATGAGATACTATCACATTTATAGCATGTAGAGAATATAAAACTCTATAAATACATATATATATAATACATATATTACATAGTAATTTTTACTAGTACATAGTTGTTTGCACATTATTTCTTCTATTAGAAAGTAAGGTTTTTGAGGTCAGAAGAAATGGTTTTGTCTTTTATTTTCATTACAACATTGTCAGGCATACAGTTGTTGTTTGCCCTTAGTTTTCAAAGAGGACCAATATTGTGATGGGTGATGTTTTCATTCATCAATAAAATTTTATTTAAGTGAGACAGAAATGAACAAATCCTCAACCTCACTAACTTTTTCCGAATAATTGAAGTCCAGTGACAAGACAAAAGTCAAGGCAACTGGAGATGGTCCAGAATGCAATAGATAAACTTTTCAGTTTTGATGTTTGACCAAGCTTTCAGTAATCCACCAAGCTTTAGACACCTTCATGGAAAGTGGAAAAAGGAGTTTTGATCAACCTATTCTACCAAGGGAAGTCTTCACATGCTTCACACCTCCTAATTTACTCAGTGGGTAGAAGTATGTCAGTTACCTGATTGAGACCATGTCTGCTGAAATGTTTATTACTGTGTAACCACTGTGTGTGCTACAGTTTCTTGAAGCCACAAATGAGAGTTTAAGTGCCATATGGACACCAAAGGCAGATGAGTAGTCCTTAAAAAGTCAGAGGTTCTAATCTTCCTTGAATATCCCACAGATTCCTGATAGACTTCAGGATTTTACAAGTCAAAAGAAAGTGAGATAGATGATATGTTCTTGTTAAAAAAGTAAAGGAAAGATCAATGGTATTGTTTGCATTCTGCAACCAAAAGCAATAAAATAGATACGTTAATTCAACACATGATCATTTCATTTTCTTGTGTTCAGTATGAATATATGTAGTTTCATTAAAATTAACCTACTTTACAATAGTACACATTGCTAGGAGATGAAAACAAAAGAAAAATTCTATGAAATTTCAAAATCCTTCCACTGAAGTTAATGCATACTTTGATCACAAATGGAGATGTGGTATGGTAGACGAATAACTAGATTTGCCTAGAAATATATGAGATTCAAGTTGTACGTCTGAGACACAGTAGACCTTGGGTAAATAACTTAAAGTGTCACTTAAGCAATTCTAAAAGAGTTTAAATTGCAGAGAAAATGCTGATCAGAGGTTGGAGAGTTTCTTCATCTGGAATTCCTCATTCCAATGAACTGACATTGACTGTCTGATACCATCAATAGTTTTATACTCAGTGGTGAGAATAGGACATGATGGTCAAAATTAAGCTGGAAAATGATTCTTTATTAAGAAATGAAATAAGCAAATGATAAATAGAATTCTTTAAAAATTTCATATTTATATAACATGAATGAAGCAAAATCATAAGCAGGATATTACAAACTCTAAATAAATATCCCCCAAAATAAGAATTTTCATTCTCATGGGGAAAATAGTGATTTAAATATATATTTGCTCACATTATGGCTTGTAGCTAAGGAGGCATGTGTTATTCCATATTTAGGTATACATATATAAAGAGAAATAGTTGTGATTATAGATATATGTATTAGTACAAAGTAAAGAATTTCACTGCCTTTGCAGAATGAATGACAAGCAACCCAGAGACCAATTTCAAAAAATGTACTGGATTGAAGCATATAACCAGCTGGAAATCACTTTATCAATCTGCATTTTAGCATACAATATAATATACTCAAACATAATAATATACCTTATAATATATACCCTTATAATATACCCCAAAATACATATACACAGGAATAATAATAGTTATGGGTCTATAGGTTTATATGTACATAAATGTCTGTGTATTCACATAGACCTTTAAAAACATTCCACATCCATAGGATATGTAAATATTTATATAAGTTAAAAACATCTGACTATATCTTTGGGGGTGTATACACTCACACTATATATTTATAATCATCACAATAAGGTGAACTAGAAGGCCTCTAAAATGTTTTCCACCTTTGAAATTTTGGAAATTACTCCTATTGAAGCATCTGGCCCATCTACATGGGGAAAAAGAGCCATCAATGGTGTGCCTTTCATACATTCCTTTGCCCCTATCTCATCTATTCTGGCAATTTAAACTTCATAGGGGCTAGGGATATAGGAAGATCAGCATAGTTGCTCACACCACCCAGTTATGGTATGAGTCACCAGCTACAATTCTTTTAATAAGCTGAAGAACTCCAGACCTGTAGGGATTGCCATTTCATAAACTTATAGACCCTTAAAGACACTCTGGCCTTGCTATCCACCTCTATACTGATAAAGCCTTAACATTTCCCATTTTTTTCCATCTGCTCTATAGCTAAATAGCTTTTTATTTCATTTTTTAATTTATGGAATATAACAAATATTTATATAACATAGTATAATAAAAAGATGATTATACATGAAACTGCAAATCTAATATATACAACTTGCTATTCCTTTTAAATATACTACAACAATTATCATGTAAATTTCTTTTTTTCTTCCCTCTCCCCTGCTATAAAGATGATTACTAATGGATACAAATATATTTACATATATACATATATATACATAATGGATATAGAAATATAGATATGCAAAAATATTCTACACATACTTTTATCATTTTTTTGGATGCAGATAATATATTCTTTCATAGGTCCTTTATAGTTAATTTCGGTATATATAGTAGACAAAATAACATATTCACTCAAATTCTTTAAAAAAAAATACTGTTGCCATTGTATACAATGTGCTCTTGGTTCTGCTCATTTCACTCAGCATCATTTTATGTAAGTCTTTCTCTATTTTTTCTAAAATCACTGAGCTCATCATTTCTTATAGCACAGTATTATTCCATCACAACTATATATCATAACTTGTTTGGTCATTGTCCAAATGATGAGCATTGCTGCACTTTCCAATTTTACAAGGAGGATATAAAAATTTTAGAATATATAGAGCTAGTGGTAAGAACACAGAACCATTAACAGTTGATTACTCTCTTTAGAAATTAAATAGCAATGAAAGGAGAATATAGGCTTTCCTTAAAAGTATAGAAGTCTGGAGATTTTTTTTTTAAATACAGGATAGACCCAAGCATATGTATAAGCAAAGAGGACTAGGCTAGTAGTGAGAGATTGAAGAAGAAAGAGAGAAAATAGACGTTCAATGATGGAAAAAAAAAAAGGTTCTTATCAAAAGCAGGTGGAAGTACAAGTCTTACAAAGAATGGAAACATTCATCTTCTGACAATGTAATGGAGGAGGAAAAGATAGTTTAATATTTATATGGGCTTTATAGTATGATACTTAACTCACAAATGATAGCTTTAAAAATAGTATTGTGAATGCAATCTAAAAACTCGTTCTCCTACACATACATGCACACACATGCAGATAGATAGATAGATAGATTGATAGATGGATAGACAGAAAAATACTCTCTCCCCTAAGTAAAAATCCATCCTCATCTCTTCTGATCATCAAATCTCTAAATTGCTGTCTTTATTTTATGGAATTGATAGGATGTTTTTTAAAGAATATTTAAGGTGGGTACGGAATATCCACACTAAAATAAGCAAACAAAGCAAACAAATAAAAGTTTGGTATAGAACTAGGCTCTACAGAATTCCTGGAAAAAGAAATATCATTATCTACCTAATCACAGTGTTCTACTCATTTCTTAAACATCTTTTAGTTGAGCAAATGACACATTTTCCCCATGATTCATTGATTTTTACATTTTGGAACATGCCTCTACTTTCCTATCTTTTTTTAGAGCTACACTAGAAATTGTGAGTATTACTTAGGAAGTTCCAGACAACTAATATGAGAAATATGAGTGAATCTAATACTTTGAAAGTATTAATTTATCTACCATGACTAAACATTAGACATCGTCAATATGAATAGGTAGGTTTTCCTTTGCAGATTTTTCTCAGATTTTTCATAATCAAGATGCAAAGTAAGCATAGAAAGTATTATATTTCAAAGAAGAATATTATAGTTAAATAATTGGGTTTTATTTAAAATGAATGTACAAAATATACATATAAATGTATTACATACATATATACATATACATGTTGAAAAAATAGAGAATTCATACTTTTCATTTTCTGTGGATCAACATATTTTTTCCATTCTTTTTTCCCAAATTTGTGCTCATTAGCATAAGTATAAACTTTCTTCCCACTATGTTTTTACAATGAATCCTTAGCTATTAAGTTACTTTATAACTTAAATAACTCAAAATATGAAACAACAATCAACATTTATCTCAGAATAGTTGAGACAGATGTTTACAATTCTTCTAAATAAATTTGGCATGTTTAAACACATACATTCAAATTCTCTGCCTTCACATGGGTGTTATTTAATTGAGAGTTACAGTAGTGACTTGAGCCAAGTAATAAAATAAGCACTATTGTTTACTATCAGCACAGAACAAAACTTGATGGAAAATTTGGGAGACTGCCCTGCAAATAGCAACCCTGGAAAACAGAAACTTCTTTTTAAGCTATAATCATTGTAACACTGTTTAATTTTTATTTTAAAAAATAGATGCAATCCCATTTATTCAAAATCAAGGCTAGAAAAGAAAAGCATTAAGTATTTTATCTAAATCATTATTTCATTTAGAATAATCAAAGTCCAGGCAAAATAAAATTCAATTTCTAGGAAAATTATTATGCACACACAAAGGATGATTTCAGCTCTGTAGTTTTACTTGTATTTCCTCATATCTTATAAATTTACAGAAATAAAAAAGAAATGCCTCGTAGTATATTTAAATTTTAAAATAACTAAGAAAACATTAAAGGTTGCTGAATAAGGTACATTATGATACAGTCACATGAGCAAAGAAAAGTGGTTTTATAGGTTTATTAATTTCTTGGTATCCTTTGGTTTCCTTTTGGATAAATAAGCCCTATATACTTTACTTAACCAAAGTTAAAAGTCAGGAGGAACAATAAAATGTAGAATTTATATTATATCAAATTTATAAAGCTGCTGTTTATTTTTAAGATTTTCATCTTTTCATAAGTTTTACACTTGGATTATTAGTAATTTCTTTGGGGGGAGAAAAATTATAGCAGTAAATAATTATGACTTTAATTGGATAATTGTGCATGCAATTGAGCAATTGTGGTTGCAATTGGCCACTTTCCACTTATTTCTGAGGTACAATTACCCAATTTTAGACATAATTACTTGTACATGCATTTTGTATTTTTTCCCTTTTTAAAAGAGTGATTCAATAGCTATTCTTTTCAAAATGTGGTTTAAAAAAAAGAAAGCAGAAACAAGTACCATTTATTGATAAATTCAAAAGAATAATTTCTTCTAAGTTCTTCTAACATGTCATTCCTATTTGCAAAACATATTTATAGGTATATTATCTCCTGTTTATCTTACTATTGTGAATTGCAGTTTTCTCAAAAGGTCAATTTCAGAGTATGGTCCTAATTGTGATTAGTTATTTCAAACTAAGAATGGATGCCCTGCTCTGACAATGTTTTTATCTATACACATATACACAAAACTGTTTTAAACTACTGAAGTTCATTTTTGAAAATCAGAATAAATAATCAAACTTTTAAAAGAAAGCAATTATTTTAGTAAATTAATGGATTACTTGACTATTCGACTGAATCAAGTTTTTATTTCTCTGAATTATATGTGGACAATCTACTGATTTCCTTTGTATATGCCTAAAGTTCACATGGCAAAGAAAAATGAACTCTTACTTTGAAGCCACTATGTCTGACTTAAAAAGTTTTCATACTTTAATGAAAGGTTTACATGGATATATCATTGCTTGATAATGTTTATGAACAAAGCACAGAGAAACAAATGAAAGTGAAGACTTTATAAATGTTTATTTATCTACAGTAGGGAAGAGGAACCATAATTTTTATATCTCATGCCTACCATCCTAATGCAAGGGCCTTGATAAGTAATGTTTAATGTATTTAGGGAAGCTTGGGATGGGATAAGCTTGAAATGGACTCATTTTTTCATTACAGCTTGTTCTCTCTATTATTCTGAACAAAGCAGCTCAGTACTTTTCTGTACCTAGTTTTTAAATCCCTTTCAGCCAGGTATGCATAAGAACTAGCTAAGTTTTCAGTGTGTGAGCATTTGTACACAGAAACTGTCAAAGAGTTACAAATCTGCCTTGATGTATCATTTTATTGATTGTCTAGATAAGAAAATTATTAATACTACATAAGATAAAATATAAAATAATCTTAATAATGCACCTCAAATTCAAAAATGTGTTCTAGGTATATTTTTTTCCCAGACAGCTAGATATTAAACATTTCCCGACACCCATTGTTTACAACTATAAATCTCATTATGCTATTTGAATAATTGTAAAAATTACTAAATAATTTATTCATCATCTGTCTCTATTCCCTCTAATATATCCTTTATGTTACTAACAGGTTATGCATTTTTATATAATTATAAGAGTTACACTTTTCACAAACTTGCCATAGCTCTCCATTGCATATCAAATAAAGTTTAAATTTTTTCGGATAGTTCTCAAGCTTTTTCTAGTATGATGACCTTCTTTCTTTCCAATCACATTTCCTATCACTTCTTTTCTTATACTTTGTCCTCTAGCCAAAGTATATGACTTACTCATCACTCCTCATATATTCCCCATATCTTCCCCACATTCTTGTCTTTGCTTATAATTCAGATCACACCTTAAGGGAACCTAGTGATGACCTAATGAAGAGGTTTCCTAAAATAATCTGTGAATACACACATGGGTAATGAGCCTAATAAATGCATAGAGGCAGCCTGTATGTTTGGTGGATAGAAATCTGGACATAGAGTCAGGAAGACCTAAATTTATATTTGGCCTCAGATACTAGCTATGTGGCATTGGCCAAGTCATTTAATCTTAATTTGCCTTAATCCTCTGGAGAAGGCAATGGCAAACTACTTCAATATCTTTGCCAAAAAAACAAAAACAAAACAAAACAAAACAAAAACAAAAACATTTACAATTTTGGTGCACTAAGTTCAACAGGATCAAGAAGATTTATGACTGAACAACATTATATGTATATATGTAGATGATCACTATTTTTAATATAATTAGCTTATTTTGTAATCCTTTGTATTTTATTTTATGCATTTACAAATATTATTCTGAAAAGGTGCATAGATTTGCTTAGAATGTCAGACATGCAGAAAAGCTTTAAAATTATATATCTCTGCTCTGATTTAATTGAAATTCCTTGTTATTCAATGAGGTGATTCATCAGACTTGTGATGGGGAGAGCCAACTGCATCTAGAGAGAGAACTATGGAGACTGAATGTGGATCACAACATAATATTTTCACTTTTGTTGTTGTTGTTTGCTTACTTTTTTTTCTCTTTTTTTTTTGCTTTTTTGATTTGATTTTTCTTGTGCAGCATGATAAAGGTGGAAACATGTTTAGAAAAACTGCACATATTTAACTTATATTGGATTACTTTCCACCTATGGGAGGGGAAAAGTGGGGAGAGAGGGAGAAAATTTTGGAACACAAGGTTTTGAAAGGGTAAATATTAAAAACAGTCTTTGCATATATTTTGAAATATGAAAAGCTATTATAAAAAAAGGAAATTCCTTGTTATTCCTTTAAATGTAGATAAGGAAATTGAAACCTAGAAGACTGACTGATTTACCTAAGCTTTAATTGATTAGAGGAAATAGGTCTCTATTTTTAGCATAATGTTTTGGGGTTTTTGTTTTATTAAAACTGGTAAACCTTTTTATAAAGATCTATTTTCTTGTCAGCTTGAAGTCAAGATGACTGATTTCATATGACAGCTCTGACACAAATGTTTTTGTTTTGCTATACTTTATTTTAACTAAATGTGTCTGATACACACACACACACACACACACACACATTTTTCCTAAAAGGATGATCTTACAACTGTTGATAATAAATTTGACCACATGAATCACTTGAAGAAAAAGAGAAGTTTATATATTTTTCCATTAAGGATAGCAATGTACTATTGGAGGGATCTCTAGCAAGTCAGAGTAAGAAAATTGACTCTTTGAGAATATAGTCATCAACCACAAATAGTAAATTATGAATCATATTACTTGTCTTATGACAAAACTAGTCCTAAAGGAAAAGATTAGTCCACAGGGAATTTCATTAACCCTTTCATTCAAGTCAGGGACTGTTAAATGTTGAAATGAAAAGGAATTAAATACACCCCCTAATGGTTTCAAAGACAATGCTCTCCTCTAAAGGTCAAAGTAATACCATGAAGTAAATTAGTCACCATGGTGAATAGAATTTAATAAATCATTTCAATGGCATTTGTAATTGACTAGTCCTTTTCTAAAACAGTTATAAAACAGAATAATATTCTTTATGATCATTTCTAATAACAAAAGCAGAGGGTTTATTTATTTATTTTTTTATTTGTAGTGTCATGGCATCCACTGGCAGGTTGGTGAAACCTAACAACCTCCTTTAAAAATGTTTTACATTCCCAGAATAAAATACAAGGGATTAATGCATATGAGGAAAATAATTATACTGGAATTCAGTTATTAAAATAATGATAAATTTTTGGGTAAAATATCCTCTAAAGGATTTTATGACAAAAGAATTTTGTGACAACTTTAGAGAGTTATAAAAATGCCATTTATTATTACTTAGAGCAATATAAATGTGCCAAGAATGTTACACTGCATCACATTTTGTATTTTTTCTCAAAATTTAATTATTACAATTTTAAACAAATTCAGGAATCAGAATTACATTTCCATTGGTAAGTGGTCAGCATAACACAAAATTCCTGAAGTAAATAGTGGTGAATCACGTCATTGTGTATCTCTCTTTCTCTCTGACTACATAATACCACAGTTATTTTTTTTCCTGCTTTCCTTCTGATTTTATTTTACTTTGATTTTACTTGTAAAATATCTTTTTAATTTAATTAATCAAAATTATTCATTATACACTTCTCCCTGCTTTCTCCTTTTTATTTATTCATAATTTATTTACCTATCCATAAGTCTGATAAGTATTATGTTCCATGTACTTTGCATTTTCTTATAACAACTCCCTTTTATGCATAGATTTTGACTTTATCTTGATAAATGATATCAGATATTATTCTATACCCAATTTCTGCCATACTGATTTCTGGCTTTCCCAATTATTATTATTTTTTAAATAATGAGTTCTTATCCTGAAAACTTGAGTCTTAATACTTGTCAAACTAAAGTTTACTCTACTCATTAGCTCCTGTAAAGTGTATTCCATTGTATGTCCATCTTTCCTTTGCTTCCTTATAAGTTATTCATTTGTTCTCTGCTGTGCATTTTTTACTTTATTCTTTTTTTCCCTTTTCATCTCCCTCATCTCTCCCAAGCATGCTACCATTAAGCGCAGAGATAAATAGATAGATAGATAGATGATATAAACATATTCACAGACATGCACATATATATAAACACACATACATAACCATATATATTCAGACATATAAACATTTATCCCACATATAAACATGCATCTAAACAGTATTAATATGGCTGACATACAATGTATATTTCACTCTTGATTGAATCTTTAATTTTGACTTTGTTTAAAATTAATGACTAAAAGCCCTATTTTTTCAGTAATAAATTAAATTCCTGATCCTTGTTGTAGTGTTGGTGTATAGCTAATTTCCTATCCCTACTAACTCTTCTATTTTAATTCTCCTCCTTCTGATTCTTTAATTCTGCTATTATTTAACCTCCCCTCATCCATTTTCTTTCTTTTCTTCTCATTTGCATTAATCTATACACCTTGTCCTACTCTCATTTCAAACACCTTTCTGTACCCTACCTTATTCTATGCTCTTTTTCCTATTTATCGCTTTCCTATTACTTTACATATTTTGTTTGTCTCAATATAAGAAATCTACATACCCTTCTATACCCAACCTTATCCTGTATCTCTTGCCCATTAATCTACACACCTTTTCCCAATGCCATAAATACATGTCTCCTTTTACTCTCCATCTTTTCCTATTTCCTTCCTCCTTACTTCTTTAAAGCTTTTGGAGGGTGCTTTCTCTTCATGGTATATATGTAGTGTTGCCTATTTCACCTATTCCCAATGTGACTAGGTTTTCAGAACTATAAGTCCTCCTCCCCCCTCTAATGCCTCTGTATCTATTATTCCTTTAAATCTCATTTATATGACATGATTACTATTTTTACCTTTTCCTAAACAGTTTTACTTTGTAGAGTCAAATCACACTCAACTCTACCCCAGTCTTTCTTTTGAGCTAACCAATCACTAATGCCAATCTTAAACAAATGGCCTACATTTTCATGTAAAAACCATAAACAATTTGTCCATGTTAAGTTCCTTGAAATTAATCTTTGATATTGATTCTTATATGTTAAAATTTCTATTAAGTTCATATTTGGTTGAAACAAAGTTCTGAAAATCTGCAAGTTCATTTAATGTCTTTTTTAATTCAATATAGCGATAATTTTACTAAATATATTTTGTTTGCAAATCTAGTTCTTTTGATTTTATATATATATGCTTCTTTTTCTGGTTTCAGATGGCAATTTCTGTCCAAAGTCTATTGGGATTGCTTTGGATCACTGAACCGCTGAGAAGAACCAAGTCTTTCATAGTTGATCATCACGCATTCTAGCTGTTACTGTGGCCAATGTATTCCTGGTTCTGCTTGTTTTGCTCAGCATCAGTTCATATAAATCTTTCCAGGCCTTGCTAAAATCAGCTTGTTCATCATTTTTATAGAACAATAATATCCCATTATATTCATATATCATGAATGTATAGATATAGATATTGATATTTGATATATATTGATATATTCAACATGTTCTGTCATTCCCCAATTGATGGGCATCTACTAATTTTCCATTTCTTTGCTCCCATAAAAAAAGAGCTGCTCCAAATATTTTTGCACATGTGGGTCCTTTTCCCTCTTTTATGATTTCCTTGAGATATTGACCCCATAATGGCACTGCTGGATCAATCCTGTACAATTCTAATTGTTGCCCCAGCATATTTGAAAATTTTTTTCTTGTTTCTTGCAAATTTTTTTTTTGACCTTTGAAATTTCACAATAATATTCCTGTGTTTTCTAGAAAGCTTCTCTTTGAAGTTGTGATGAGTGGATTTTTTTTCTATTTCTACATTTTCTATCATTCCAAAACAATTGTATTGGACTATTTCTTGCATTATTGTATTAAAGTTTTTTTTTTGGTCACACATTTCATCAAGTCCAATTATTCTAATATTATCTCTATGATCTTCTCTCCAAATCTGTTGTTTTTCTTATAAGTTGTTTCACATTCCATCCTATGTTTTTCTTTTCTTCATTTCTGAAGCAATAAAAGAAAGTTAAAGAAAAAGAAGAAAGTTGAGTGACTTGCCCACTGTCACACAATTAGGAAACATTAAGTGTCTGAGGTCAGGTTTGAAATCAGATATTCCTGCTTTCAGGGCCAGTGCTCTATCTATTGTACTATCTACCTGCCCTTAGGTTTTTAATTCTTTATTTTTGTTGTTTTTTTGTTGTTTTATTGTTATGTTGTTTCTTTTTTTATTAAATCTTTTTTTTAATTTTCAAAATATATATATGGATAATTTTCAACATTCACCCTTACATAATCTTATGTTCTAAATTTTTTCTCTTCTTTCCTCTCAACCCCTCCCCTAGATGGCAAGTAATCTAATTTATGTTAAACATGTACAATTCTTCTATATGTATTTCCACAAATATCATGCTATACAAGAAAAATCAGATGAAAAAGGAAAAAAGAAAAAAAAAACAAAATTCAAGCAAACAACAATAAAAAGAGTGAAAATGCTATGTTGTGATCCACACTCAGTTCTCACATTCCTCTCTCTGGATGCTGATGGCTCTGTTCATCACAAAACTATTGGAACTGGACTGAATCTTTACGCTGTTGAAGAGAATCACATCCATTAGAATTGATCATAATATAATCTTGCTGTTGCCATGTATAATTATCTCGTATTTCTGCTCATTTCGCTTAACATCAGTTCATGTATGTATCTCCAGGCCTCTCTGAAATCATCCTGCTGATCATTTCTTATAGAACAATAATGTCTATGTCATTAATATACCATAACTTATTCAGCCATTCTTTGACCAATGGGTATTCACTCAGTTTCTAGTTCCTTGACACTACAAAAAAGAGCTTCTTCCCCTTGCCTAAATCTAATTTTCAAAATGATTTTTTTTCTTCTTTCAGACTATATCTCCTTTTCTAATTGGTAAACTTTTTTCATGATCTTATTTTGCTTGGATGCTTGGATGATACTTATTTATTATCTATTTACTTACCTTGTTTTTTCTTCAATTTCTCTCATTTGCTTTTAAAGTATTTTTTGAGTTTTATAAGTTCTCTCTGGGCAGTTAACCATTTAACATTACTTTTTGGGATAGAAGTGACTTTTTTTAACTCCATTGTTCTCCTCTGATGATGAACCCCAGTCTTCTCTATTCTTATAGTTAAGTTTCTATGGTTGTGTTCTTCGTTGCCAGTTTCATTTGTTTTTAAATGAGAAATATTAGTGTAAGCACATTTAATTATGGGATGGGGGGATGGTGCCTCTAGCTTCACTTCAGCCCTCTCTCTGACCCAGAACCCCAAACCAAGAGCTCCCCCATTCTGCAAATTCCTGCAGCCAGCATTGACTTTGCCCCATTGCTTCTACATTCAACTTCTAGTCCAGGGTTCTGTCTGTGCAGCACAGTGGGGCCTGGTGTTCTTAATAAGCTGTGGTTCCCTCAGTCTTCCAGGACTCAGATCCTGGATTCCCATGGCTGTCTGAGAAGTAAGAGTTTCTATGGTTTGGATTGAGGCTCCCACCAAACCTAGCTAGCCTCAGGGATCTTCATTTGCTCTTTCTGTGGAGCTTGCCTTGAAGTGTTTGCACTTTACATGGTTGATTCCCAGCCTGGAGTCTTTTTTGGGGTCTTTTTGGGTTCTCCAGAACCCCTATTCTGCCTTAATAATTCATTGTTTTGCACCAGTCTATGTTCATTCTGAGGTAAAAAACTTGTTCTGTTTGTGGAGTTAATTTTAAGAGCTTGAAATTTACTGACAATTCAACCAACTCCTCAGAATCCTCCCCCACAAAGATTTTCTAGTTCAGATTTATAGGTATTCAGATGATAGTCTGGAGAAAAATATAGATGATTTCCAACTGTTCTTCCATATATTGATTGTTATTTATAGGTGGACATATGGGCTTTACAAGAAAGACACACACGAGTGTGCTGGAACCATTTGCACCTAATTCCAAATGATAATTGTTAAATTTTTATTGTGAGCATTTATATTTCAGATTAAACTTAAAAGTGTGCACATAATTATTATATTGCCTATAATATTTGATCCAGCAAAACTACTACTATTTCTGTTTCCTAAAAATGATTAGGGGGAAAATGAAAAGATCTTACTTGTTTTGAAATGTTTATAGCAGCTCTCTAAAGCTAAAGGTAGCAAAGCAGTAAAAGTTACAGTCATGCCTGTCAATTGTGGAAATGCTGAATAATTTATGGTACATGATTATGATGGAATACAATTGAGTTATAAGAAAGGATGAGCTGGATGAACTTAAAAACATAGATAGAGGCACAAAATAATCAAGAAAGAAATGAAAACTAAGAGAATGATGTATACAGTAATATCTATTATAAATACCAAAATTAACTACAATGGACATAAAAAAGGAAAACTGTATTTGCATCCAGAGAAAGAATTTATAAATAAAAGTATATAGAGAGTTTACATAGATTTACATATATATATATACATGTTTTATATGTATGTGTATATATATATGTATATAATCTGTCTCTGTTTCTGTCTCTGTCTCTCTATCTCTCCATATAGACACACATATTTGTGTCCAAAGATCGCCAGTTCTAGGGCAGGGAGAAAATAAGCAGAAACAAAAGAAAAATACATAATAAATTTATTATATATTTAAAGGAATAGCAAGTTGTACTTGATAGAATTGTAGTTTTATGAGCAATCATTTTTATCATACTATGTTATACAAATGCATATTTTATTCCAGAAATTTAGTTCAGAAAAATTTTTAAAGTGTACATACAGTGCACTAAATCCATACATGTATATACACTGGGGCACAATTGGATAAGGCAACATAATTGTTACTATTTTCAGTCATTATTTCCTTTGTATCAATCCAAGCTATATTATAATTTCCCCATTCTCTCATGAAGAAAAACAAATGAAGTGCTGTGCCTTCCTTTAAGTATTTATGATATCTCTCTTCATGTAGTACATCTCAGGGCTTTCTTTTGTTTATACAAATGGAGATAATAGAACAGTTTGTTGTTGGGTTTTTTTTTTTCCCTGAAAAAAATACAGCTCATTTTTGATAAATTGTAACATGGAATGCTTGAAAAGAAAACAATAAAATGAGTTTTGCTATTTACTTCCTTTGCAACCTTGAATAAGTTATTTAACTTCTTAGCCTCAATTTTTTCAAGTATACAATGATGAAATTGAAATTGACCACTAATCAGATTTTTTTCAGGTTTTAAATCTATCTTTTGATAATCCCATGAATTTTATGTTATCATTTCAGTTAGAGAGCTAAGGAATCAATGCATTTTACTTTGGATTTACTGTGTGCTATTGTAAGCACAGTGAGTAGAAAGATAAAAGTGAAAGATTCTTTATCCTCAAATAGCCTACATTCTAGAGGGGAAATAAGGTATATGTATATATAATTTTATTTTTAAAGGTGAAGTTTACAAGTTGATGGAAGGTTGATTAATTGATTTGTACAAATAGCTAGAAGCATCTGTAAAGTATCCTGTAGAAGGTATTATTAAAGGTAAATCTTGAAGGAAACTAGGGATTCTAAGACTTAATGGTGATGAAGGAGACATCTCAAACGCGAACACACAGTACTACAAAGAAAATGGATAGACATGTATAAGAAGCAGTAAGAAAACCAGTCTTGTTGCACCACAAAAATATGAAGGAAAATAATTTTGTTCAGGTTAGAAAACTTAGTTTGGAAAAAAGATATGAGATAATGTTTTATTAAAACATCTTGGTTTCATCTAAAATGAAGCGTCTTCTTCATGGGCATTCTAGGACCATATTGGGAATGGAGGATTAGAGATAATATGTAATTACCTCAGAGTTTTCTGTATTATTGTGAATGGGATAGATGATTTTTTTTTAGTTTTTGTTTGGTACAATCCAGCAAGGAACAATGAAAATCATACTAATTTAAAAGAATGCTTTTTAAAAAGACTTTAACAGTAATCAAAGCTTTACATAATTTCAGAGTTGCCAAGAACATCATTGGCCATTTAGTTCAATCCAAACCCAAAAGAATCCCCACTGCAATGCACATGACAATTACAAATTTAGGCATTCCTTGAAGATCTCCAATGAAGGAGAACTTGCTACCTCCAGAGAAAACCCATTCCACTTTTCTAGTTTTCTTTTTGTTTTGAAGTTGATTTTAAATCAAACCCAAATTTGTTACTTGAAATATTTAACCATTATTTCTAATTCTATACTCTGAGCCAAGAAAAACAAGCCAAATTCTTCTTCCAGGTGACAGCTTTTCAAATACTTGAAGACAAATTACATTCTCCCTCATTCCTCTTTTCTTGGCCAAACATACTGAGTTCTGTTGAAATGATGGGAATTGAGTAAACCATACTTACTCCATCTAGTGACTCAATTTTTGGTAAAACTAAGTTCCCTTTCTATTCCATTATGGCCAAATTCTGTCCTGTGAGGAACTTTATTTGATTATGGGAATTGTGAGAAATTTATTCCAGTGTTTGGAACTAGCCCTTCATGGCTGGAAAGAAAGACCATATTACTCAACCTTTAACTAAGGACCTATGCTTTCTAAAAATCCGGCCAGATTTTAAGACTGAAGCAAGTCTTTTTCTCAGAATTAAATATCTCAGGCAACCCATATATCTGATGTGAAAAATGGTCCTATACTGGTCAGTCAATTATTGCTTCCTTGTTTAAGGGAATACAAATACTGGCACAGAGGGGGAAAGGAGATGGAACACTTCTTTTTCTAATTTCAAAGAATTGCACCTATTCACTCTTCCTTTTCCAACTCAGGAAGCCCCTAATCTTTATTCTGCTTAGAAGTAATATAATCTAATCTTGTATTAGGGTTTACATTGTGTTAGTAGTTTTTTTTTGTTGTTGTTTTTTTTTTTAAGTGTGAAAAATCTATATCCCTCTGTATTCAGGATCCAGAGCCATGTGAGGAGGTCTGGTCCTGATTTGTTATTCAATTGGTGTGAATTTTTGTACAATTCATATTCAATACAATACAAATACAATACAAATTCATACAATACAACACACTTTTTCATTCTTTCTCTTGTCATTCTTCAGTTTAATACTTCTGAAAATTTGGTGATCAAAACTGATACCAAAGCTTCAGATGTTGTCTGATCAGTGAAACTATCATTTCCTTTTTCTTATAAAAGATGACTATTTTAAAGCAGCCCAAGTTAGTGCTGGCTATTTTGGCTGCCACATCATACTATGTTCTCATGTCAGTTTTGCAGGCCACCAAATAACCTCAGTCTTTTCCTTTAAGATAAAATAATGCTAAATCAGCATCCCCTTCTTTTATGTGTGTATTCCACTTTTTAAAAATAAAGCACAAGACTTTACATTTATTCCTATTTGATATCTTATTTGATTTGTCCCAATATCTTCATATATTATTTTTAATCCTTTCTGTGATTCAAAATGAAGTTATTTCTCTGAATTTAAAGTCATCTGAAAATTGATATGAGTATGAACCATATTTTTATCCAAGTCATTGATAAGAACATGATAATATTATCATTAATATTGCACAGGGTTCAACTGGTCAATAAGGTATTCCACACACACAAAAAAATGCTTTTTTGATCAACTATTCAACTACTTCTAAATCTAGACATTTATCCATCTGTTTTTCTCTAAGTTTTGTTGCAATTAAATTATGGCAACTGAAAATTCAAAACTTATTCTATATGATCATTTTGGGGACATTTTAATTCCTCTTCACCATCAGATTCAATGGTATCCAATAGATACCATTCTCTAAAACTATGTTTTCATAATTTTACTATATCTAGATATAAAGTAAAATATTGTCAATTGGCTATTTGGTGTTATACAGATGGCCATTTTATGAACAAAGACTTTATCTGATACAATATTAAAATTGGAAATTTAAAATTATAATCATAAATTCCATAGATTTCTTTTTTATACATACTCTATAAAAGACTTAGAAACCTAGTGAGTCCATCTAAATTAAATAATTTAAGACCAGAAAAAAAAACTTAAAAAAATAAAGAACAAAAATGTTAAATATTAGTTCAGATTTTTATTTGTCAAAAAATTATTACAAATTTGGAAGAATATTATGTGTTTAATTCTAGAAAATGACAACTTTACTATACCATTTCTTTTGAAAATATAATAAAATGTATATTTTATAGAATGTGTTATGCAATTGTTTTCTTTTTCTATGTGCTTTAAAAGAAAAAAACAGCAAATTATACTTGTTTCTATACATTTAAGTGTAAAGCACAAAATTCAATAGATAACAATTTTAATTTGATAATGTAAAGATATATATTTTTATTATATATTTTTCATAATTTATTTTTGTTTTCTCATTTAAAAAGTGAACCTATGTGCATTTCAATAGGTTTAGGTCACAATCTCATAGTATTTCTTAAAGATATGTGTATGTATATGTCCATAAACATATTCATGGATTATAAAGGTAAATATTTGAGATTTAATGAAAACATATTTTTTTGATTCCTACAACAATGAAAGAATAATGGAGAAGGGATTTCATTTTGATATACACTTCAAAAGAACACCTCTTGCTGACAAGAATAAGGTCATCTGTCATAAAATTGTGTTTGCTGTCTCAAAAAAAAAGTAACTAGAGAAAATTTCAAAACAATTTAAAACTTAAGGTATGTGATAGAGTTTTTGACTTTTTCTTCAGACAGGGTAATTCAGATACTATCACCAAATCACTTCCTATTTTCTCAAAATATATGTAGTGCTTTTTAGGTACAGTCTCTTGTCATTAAGATTACATTGTTGTGTTTTTACATGTCTACCTTCCTAAGTCTATCCTAGTTGTGTATAAGTTTGTAAATTCACAGAGTAAAGAGTAAAGTTCTGGAAGAGCTAGGATATAAAGCATAGATTAAATGGATATAATTCTCTTTTGTACAGCATATTTTTTAAAATTAAGGCCTAATATTCCTCAAAATTTAGTAAAAGATAATCTCTTTATTTTAAGTAAACACAGTGTTTTAAAGAAACTGTAAAGACACATTTATCATGTTTGGTCACTGAACACAATGAGAGAAAGGAAGCAATATAGTTCAGGGGGAAAGTAACACAAGACAAAGAATTGAGTATTAGGTGTGTAACACTAATTATTGATATATTTGTTAAATTATTTAATATTTCCTGTACTCTGTTTTCTTATTTATATAATTTAAGCTTGCATTGAAACCATATTTGAAGACTTTTGAGCTCTAAGCTTGTACTCTAATAATTCTGATACTTAAATATATCATATATATTTATTTTTACTTTATGATCATAGCCATATATATATATATATATATATATATATATATAAGCAAACATATGCATTGTTTTAAGCTACATTCTCTTGTTATAAACTTCAAATTATCACTTTTACAGTTTTTCATGGACCTATTCTTATTTTCTAAAAGGTTAAAATTTTCTAGGCAAAGAATATGATTTTGAAAAAAATGAGCTATATACAATTCTCTTTTGTTTGGTACAAAACAATTTTGAAAATAAAGTATTTCTCAAAATCAGGCAAAAATTGATCTCTTTCCCATTAGAAATTCTCATTTAGAGCTCCCTTAAAACAAAGAAAAACAGTTAAATAAAATTCATCAAAATAGCAACTGCACCTAAAATTATATACAGTATTGGGCCTCTCTACTTTCCTATGTCTCTATCAAAGGGATGAAGGTAGATTATTTAGGCTAGGATTTATTCTACTTACACAAATAACCCCTATTTCTTTTGTGTGTTGTCTCTCTCTTTGGATTATAACCTCATTGATCTTTATTGGTCACAAAATAGATAATTTTGATCATATTAAGTTAAAAAGTTTTTGTACAAACAAAACTAATGCAGAACAGATTAGGAAGGAAGCAATAAACTGGGAAAACATTTTTCCATTCAAATGTTCTGAAAAAGGCCTCATTTCTAAAATATATAGAGAACTGACTCAAATTTATAAGAATTCAAGCCATTCTCCAATTGATAAATGATCAAAGGATATGAGCAGATAATTTTCAGATGAAGAAATTGAAACTATTTGTAGTCATATAAAAATATGCTCCAAATCACTATTGATCAGAGACATGCAAATTATGACAACTTTGAGATACCATTATGCACCTGTCAGATTGACTAAAATGACAGGAAAACATAATTTTGAGTGTTGGAGGGGATATGGGAAAACTGGGACACTAATACATTGTTGGTGAAACTGTGAACGGATCCAACCATTCTGGAGAGCAATTTGGAACTATGCTCAAAAAGTTATCAAACTGGAAATATGTATACATATATTCAATTTGCCAATATTTTAACATAATTAACATGTAGTGGATATCCTGCCATCTAGGGGAGGGGTGGGGAGTTGGGGGAAAAATTTGTAACGGAAAGCTATGTAAGGGTTATTGTTGAAGAATTACCCACACATATGTTATGCAAATAAAATAAAAAAAAATAAAATTTAAAATAAATAAATAAAAATAAAATCATCCTGCTGATCAGAAAAAAAAGAAAGCCATATACACTCAGAGAGAGGTATATGAAATGTGGACCACAACATAACATTTTCATGCTCTCTATTGATGTTTGCTTGCATTGTGTTTCCTTTCTCTGATTTTCTTTTTTTTTTCTTATAGATAGGCTTTTTCTTGCACAACTTGTCAAGTATTTTAACATTATTAACATATAGTGGACTTCCTGCCATCTAGGGGAGGGGAGGGGACTGGGGGTAAAATTTGTAATGGAAAGCTTTTGTAAAGATCAATGCTGAGGAACTACCCATACATAAGTTATACAAATAAAAAGCTTTAATTAAAAAAAAAAAGTTATCAAACTGTGCATACCCTTTGACCCAGCAGTGTTTCTATTGGCTTATATCCCAAAGAGATCTTAGAGGAGGGAAAGGGCCCCACATGTGCAAGAATGTTTGTGGCAGCCCTTTTTGTAGTGGCTAGAAACTGGAAACTGAATGGATGCCCATCAATTGGAGAATGGCTGAATAAATTATGGTATATGAATGTTATGGAATATTATTTTTCTATAAGAAACGACCAGCAGGATGATTTCAGAGAGGCCTGGAGAGACTTGCATGAACTGATGCTGAGTGCAATGAGCAGAACCAGGAGATCATTATACACAACAACAACAAGAATATACAATAATCAATTCTGATGGACAACTCTCTTCAACAATGAGTTGTTTCAAACCACTTCCAATTGTTCAGTGATGAAGAAATCCATATACACCCAGAGAGAGGCCTGTGGGAACTGAGTGTGGATCACAACATAGCATTTTCACTCTTTCTGTTGTTGTTTGCTTGCATTTTTTTCATTTCTTCTTTTCTGCATTTCTTCATTTCTGCATTTCTTCTTCATCCGATTTTTTTTTTCCTGAGGCAATTGGGGTTAAGTGACTTGGCCAGGGTCACACAGCTAGGGAATGTTAAGTGTCTGATCTCAAATTTGAACTCAGGTCCTCCTGAGTTCAGGGCTGGTGCTCTATCCACTGCGCCACCTAGCTGCCCTGAACCAATTTTTCTTGCACAGCAAGATAATTGTATAAATATGCATCTATTGGATTTATCATCTATTAAAACATATTTAACATACATTGAACTACCTGCCATCTAGGAGAGAGGGTAGGGGGAAAGAGGGGAAAAATTGGAACAGAAGGTTTTGCAAGGGTCAGTGTTGAAAAATTACCCATGCATATGTTTTGTAAATAAAAAGCTTTAATAAAAAAAAAAAAAGATTATAGCCTCATTGAGGGTAGGGATTTCTTTTCTTTTTATTAACTGTATACTTAGTGCCTAACACAGTGCCTAGCCCATCACAGGCACTTAATAAAAGTTTATTCATTTTCATTTTAACATTGCAGGATTTCCATAACTTCTCCAACATTTTCTGTGTGTCTTTTATTTTTCCACTAATTTTCTGAGTGTCAGATAATAGTTTATTTTATTTGCATTTAGCTTACCATTAGTGCTTTTTTGCAATCTTTATATAGCTGAAGATGATCTGAAACTCTTCTTTTGAAAACTTTTATGGCTTTTTTGTTTTTGTTTTTTCATTTCCTTTGGCTACTTTTAAAATTGAAAAAATATTTTGGTCACATTTTGTGTCAATTCCTACATATCTTTGATTAAACATCTTATTATTTATTAAAAATATTTAGAATTTCCTTTCCTAAATTTACATAATCTGATGCTGAACAAAACAAACAGAACCAAGGATACATTGTACACAGTATAACAGCAAAATTGTTCAGTGACTAATTATGAAAGACGTTGTACGTCTCAGAGGTTCAGTGATCCAAGACAATCTCAATAAATTTTGGATGGAAAATTCTATATGCATCCAGAAAGAGAATTATGAAAAATAAATGTAAATTAACACATGCTATGTTCACTTTTTTTCCTTTTTTCCTTTTTTTTTTCTCTTGAGGTTGTTCTGATTTTTCTCTCCCAATATGATTCAAAAGGAAATATGCTTTTTAAAAAAATGAACCTACATGTATAACCAGAAAAAAATTCCTTTCCTGAAATTAATGTCAATATCATTAACTCTAATGGATACCCCTCTGAAAACCTTCAGAGGGGTATCCATTAGAGTTAAATAGATTAGAAGATAGCTTCAATTTTAGAAACAATCAAAATTACTATAAAATTAAATCTGATAAATGAAGATGATAATTTTAAAAAGCATAATGCCATTCATTTTCTTGTATGACCCAAAGCTAGTTTTCAATGCAATTTGCAAAAAGAAAGTTTTTTTTTTAATCAAAGCTTTTTAATTTTCAAAAAAATATACATGGATGATTTTTCAACATTAATCCTTGAAAAACTTTGTGTTCAAATTTTCCCCCCCTTCTGCCCATTAACTCTCCTAGATAGCAAGTAATCTAATATATATTAAACATGATGAAAATACATGTTAAATTCAATATATACATACATACTTATGCAATTATCTTGCTACACAAGAAAAATTAGATCAAAAAGGGAAAAAAATGAGAAAGAAAATAAAATGCAAGCAAACAACAACAAAAAGAGTGAAAATGGTATGTTGTGATCTACACTCAGTTTCCACAATCCTCTCTCTGGGTGTAGATGGCTATTTTCATCACAAGATCATTGGAACTGGCCTGAATCACCTAGTTGCTGAAAAAGGCCACGTCCATAAGAATTGATCATCCTATAGTATTGTTGTCGCCATGTATAATAATCTCCTGGTTCTGCTCATTTCGCTCAGCATCAGTTCATGCAAGTCTCTCCAGGCCTCTCTGAAATCATCCTGCTGGTTGTTTCTTACAGAACAATAATATTCCATAACATTCATATACCATAATTTATTCAGCCATTCTCCAATTGATGGGCATCCTTTCAATTTCCAGTTTCTTGCCACTACAAAAAGGGCTGCCACAAACATTTTTGCACATGTGGGTACCTTTCCCTCAAAAAGTAATTTTTTAAAAAGTCAAAATGACAACCTTATTTTAATACCTAAACAAGCTCTCAAGAGTTGTAATATAATGTAATGTTCCTTACTATGCATATACTTGTTTCTAAAATCACTGTAATTAAAGTTCATAGAAGTACATAATTGAAAGAAACATTAGAGATCTCTTGATCATTTTGTGGAAAATAAAAGTAAGCTTTTCAGATGTTAAATGACTTATCTAAGGTCACATGACTTATAAGCAGCAGTTAGAATTTGAACATAAACCTACCTAGGCAATACCTTTCTGTCCTTTTACCTCCCCGTGATAATATAAACTCATGCTTAAAAGTACTTTAACATATTCAGTGAAATATCTTAACAACTCATTTGAAGGAGATTACATGAGAAGAATTAATTTAATTTTCCTGAAAATTAGGCTCGAATGGTTATATAACTTGTATGTATGTGTATATATATATATATATTGTCTGTGTATGTGTATGTGTATATATATATATGTATGCATATGATTGTAAGTCATATATCCTGGTAAATTTCAAAACAATCTTAAAGTCAATTATGTTTTTGTTTATTTGTTATTTTCTTTTTTTTCTTAACTCCAAGTTTTTTCTCTTTCCTATGCCTAGGAGTAGGATAAGCATAAAATCATTTAATGTTAGAACTAGAACAATGTTGAGATCATTTTATCTCATTGTCTCTCATTTTAAAGATAAGGAGACTAATCTGGAAACATTAATCAACTTGCTCAAGACAATTTAACTAGCTCAAGACAAAAGCTTAAAATAGCCCCCCCCCCAAAAAAAAAAACACCAAAACCTTAGATTTCATGATTTTTCCCACAATGCTTATTCCATGGTGGCAAGTCCAGGTAAAGAAACTAGTTTGGAGTTAAGATAAAATGTCCTTTGCGTCAAGTGGCACAACCAAACAGACCATATTTAGAAATTATGGAAGCTTAACTTGATGGATTTTAATGCATTTCAATGAAATATTTTCCCATTAATTTTTATTTTAGAATGTTTTAATGAAGCACTGTATTGATTGATGGATTTATACTAACCCATTAAAATATTATTTTGATGTCTAAGAAGTGTTATGGCAATTTTTCTCATTTGTTTTTTCTTCAAGTCAAGGACTGATACATTTGCTAAAAAATAAATTGCATTCTGTCCTTGAAAGGTTTGAGTCATTGTGACATATAAAATACACTGGCTTTGAGCAGGGGCCAAACTTAACAAAGTGTTTCCACTCATCCTTTCTATTTAGGCTAGTGAACACATGACCTAATATACTATAATCTGTGAGAATCCATATGCCCTGGAAGCAAAGACTCTTGGTTTATATATGTAAGTGTGTGTATGTACACACATATACAAGTATGTTTATATATACATATATAGTTATATACATATATAAAATAATTATTATAAATTGTGGAATTGGAATTAATTTTTAAAATTATTTATGCAGAAGGCTATTAGAGGTTTTGTATTTAATACTACTAGTAATAACTGGTATTTAATGTTTTTCAAATATTTCAAATATTTCTCCATATTGTTTTACCTGAACTTCACAACTTCAAAAATTCTGTACTATTATTAAAATCTGGTGTTGGAAAACTGAGACTAAGAAATTAGGTGACCCACCTGTGTAACATAGATATTAAATACCTTGGTCAAAATTGAACTCAAGAATAGGGAGAGCCAAGGATGGCAGAGTAAAGGCAAGAATTTGCCTAACCTTTCTTCCAAACTGCTCCAAATGCCTTTAAATAATGACTCTAAACAATTTTTAGAGAATCAGAACACTCAAAAAGATAAAATAGAATATCTTTCAGTCAAAGGCAACTTAGAAGGTGAGCAGAAAAGACTAGGAGACCAGCTGGGAGCCCAGTGTTCTATATAAGCAAGCCCCACCAGCATAGCCTTGACCCAAACTCAGCCTGAGGTCCAGCCCTGACAAAATTAAATTCAAATATTTCTGAGATAGTCTGTCAGTCGGAAGGAAGTTTTACCTAAGGAATTTCATTGTCAGGATTTATATTTGGAAAATAATTTTTGATCAAATGCAGTGTTTTGATGGTTAGATCACCCTGATTCCAGTGCTAGTTTTTCTTGTAACTAGTTCCTTCATTTTACATAAGAGAAACTTATGTAAAGAGACATTATGTCTCTTATGTAAACTGAGACTCTGGAGAGTGACTTGACCAGGATCTATGTAGGGGTAAAAATATTTTCTATATATTCACCCTATGAAATTCCTTATGTAGAACTTATTTCAGGTTGCTTTATTGTCTCAAGAGCAATTAGTTAATTCTCCTTTGTCCTGTTCTTCCACACCAAAATGAAAAAAATAAAATTTGCATAACTTCCTTCCCAAGTGTATTTCAGGTCATGCCCCAGAAGAGGCAAAAAGTAGATCACTACTTTGGAGTCTTAGTCCATTGGTGTTGTGTAATTGTAGTTGTCAACTCTACTGACAAATGGGTACTTTGACTACAAAGATGATGTACTTAATTTTTTATTCATAGTAACCTCTGGATAACATTTTCCTTTCTAATTCCTTCAATTCTATAGAATAGCAGCTAGAAGAAAAATCACTCCATATATTCTTTTTTTCTAAAGAAAAAAAAAGAAAAATACTAATTCTATTAGATCAAAAGGGAAAAACATGAGAAAAAAATAAGCAAAAACAACAACAAAAAGAAAAAAATATTATGCTTTGATTCACATTGAGTCTCCATAGTTCTCTCTCCAGATGTGGTTGTCACTTTCCATCATGTCTATTAAAATTGCCTTAAATCATCTCATTATTGAAAAGATCCAAGTCCATCACATCTGATCTTCACATAATCTTGTTGCTGTATACAGTGGTCTCTGGGTTCTACTCACCTCATTCAGACTTTCTAGGCTTCCTTGAAATCATCCTGCTCATCATTTCTTATAGAACAATAATATCCCATTACCTTCTTATATATAACTGATGGATATCTATTAAATTTCCCAATTCCTTGCCATTACAAAAAGAACTACTATAAATATATACATGTGTGGGTCCTTTTCCCTTTTTTATGATCTCTTTGGGATTACAGGCCAAGTAGAGATTCTGCTGAATCAAAGGGTAGAGTGCTCAATATTCCTAAGAAAGAAGATAAACTGTGTCCCTGAAACATGGATTTTGTGTATAAAAATTCAATGCCCATAGAAGTCTTTTTACTTCCAAAAGGTAATGCATAAATTAATAATTAAATACATGAGATGGTTTGTCTTTTCATGCACCTAATCACTTAAGAATGAATTTTTTTAAATGATGGAAAATAGAGATAAATTTGCAAACCTGTTTTTGCTTCTTTATTTGTTTTACCAGAAATGATTTTTTTTCATCATTTGTATTAAAGTACATTCATATTTGATTTGTGGAGAGCTTCCACAATTAAAATCTGTTATTTATTTCAGAGTTAAATATGACAGAAAATAATTTTTAAAAAAAAAATTGAGGTGTGGGAAACATTAATTTTGCTTGGACTCTGGCAAATGGTCATTGAAAACACCAATGTTTCATATTGAAAGATGTTAGTCAGTAGTTTGAAAACTTTCTTAAAAGCATTTTAGTTTGAGGTTGGAAAGAGTATTTTCAAGATTTAATGTGAGAAAATGTTCCATAATTTAAAATCTGATTGAAAATATGGGCACATTTTCTGTTTGGCACAAAAAATAGAGAAAAAATTGAACTGCTTGTATGTTGAATATTTGGCCTTTCCTTTGCAATCCATTATGTGTGAACTGTAAGCAGTGGCAAATGGTAACTATCATTACCAGGTGGTTATTTGCAATGCAAATTCTAAGTAGTAACTGGTAGCTTTTTTGGCCTTGCTAGTTGCCAAACATCTGGGTTTTAACCTCTGAACTCAGAATGTGGCCAAGATTATAATTTGAGGGGGATTTAATTAGGAAAATTAAATTTATTTCAATTTCATCAATCATCATTAGTGAAATACCTAGGTGAACATAATATAGTCCTATATACTATCTAAAATGAATGACAAAGATATGGGTCTTATTCTCCTGTATCACATAATCCAAGGCCAATCTTTACTCATACAAATCATTGGAAATACATAGTTTAAAAGGTATGGTCAAAATTTTACATACATACAAATCCATGTTGTCACTAGAAGGTTTATGGGAAAATATGGACAAGAACTCCACTAGACAAGACACACATAGAAACATTATAAGTAAATTGTAAAGGCACATAAGAATTAACCTAGTCCAATTCATTCCTTTTTAAGATTCAGAAAATTAGTCAAGTGACCTAATTTTTTAGCTTACCCAACATTGCAGAAGTAGTGACATAAGAAGGATTTGAACTCTTATTCTGAGACTCCAGAATCAATGTCCTTTGCATTCTAATAAGTACTCACTCTGAAGAAATCATGACTCTCAGTCAATGTATTTAAGAAGAAACAGTGGAGAAAGGGCAGATATACATTTTCAGTCAAATTTTCAGATTTAGCTGTTCAAAACAATTTTTAGATGAAGAAATTATAACCATTTATTATCATGGGGAAAATGTTCTAAATCACTATTGATCAGAGAAATGCAAACCCAACTCTGAGGTATCACTACACACTGGTCAGATTGGCTAAGATGACAGGAAAAGATAATGATGAATGTTGAAGGGGATGTGGGAAAACTGGGACACTGATACATTGTTGGTGGAACTGTGAACGGATCCAACCATTCTGGAGAGCAATTTGGAACTATGCCCAAAGGGATATCAAACTGTGACCCAGCAGTGCTATTACTTTGTCTGTATCCCAAAGAGATCATAAAAAAGGGAAGTGTTTGTGCAAAAATGTTTGTAGCAGTCCTTTCTGTAGTGGCAACAAATTGGAAACTGAGTGTTTGCCCAACAGTTAGAGAATGGCTGAATAAATTATGGTATATGAATGTCATGGAATATTATTGTTCTGTAAGAAATAACCATTAGGATGATTTCAGAGAAACTGGAGAGACCTACATGAACTGATGCTAAGTGAAATGAGGAGAACCAGGAGATCATTGTACACAGCAACAAGATTATACAACGATCAATTCTGATAGACATGGCTCTTTTCAACAGTAGTTGAAAATTATCTATGCATATTGTCTTTAAATGAATTTTTCTTTCTTTTTAATTAAAACTTTTTTATTTTCAAAATATATACAAGGATAATTTTTCAACATCCACCCTTACAAAACTTTGTGTTCTAATATTTCCCCCTTTCTCCCACTCTCTCTGCTAGACAGCAAGTAATTCAATATATGTTAAGCATGTTTTTTGAAAATAAACAGCTTTAATATTAAAATAAAATTAATATTAAAAAAAAAGGATTTAGCTGTTAACCTTCTGCCTGAACCTCACACCCATCCCACTTGGTATATGTTGTTAGAATCAATAATTAGCTAACAGATATATTAAAACTGTAGAAAATTTCTTCCAAAATTACTTGATTGTGCTTTAAGCACAATATTCAACTTTAAAGATCAAACTGTAAATTAGATCTCAGAAAGGGAGAACTATTTCCTACTTTTTTCTATAGATGAGTTTTCTTTCATTAAAAGTATTTCTTTGCTGTCATTTTTTTTGCTCTATTGTTCCTATAGAGGCAGGTGATTCCCATTTTTTTTTTTTTGAGGATAAAAACATATGTAATGTCAAAAGGATTTTTCTCACTTGTCACAAGTTAAGGTAGGGTGATATGATCTCTAAGGTCCTTCTCAGTTTTAAAATGTGTTTATTTGTTTGATTGTTTTTTAGTAAGAGGTTAGATGACTAGAGAACAAAGAGCTCATCCACCCTCAAAGGAACATCCTAATTTATCCAATGAGGTAAGAAAAGATTCTTAGATGATTTATAATCTCAGTATCTCAGTTGTTTAAGCACCATTATCATCATGACAAAATAGGAAGCCAAAAAAAAAAAAAAAAAAGGCAAGCTGAAACCATAAGAACCATAAGGTGTGTCATGGGAGAAATTACAAAGGTGTAGGTGGGATGATAAAATTCCCAAAAAGGGCGTGAGAGACAATATAAAAGAATTTTATTGGTTTTACCTGCTAAGCTATTGTTAAGTTGTTGTTGGGGTTTTGGGGGAGGGAGGTTGTGATGTAATATCTAGAAGTTAAATTTGTGAAAATTTAATACTACCTAAAGTATATATTTAAGTAGTTACAGCCGTGCTTTTCTGCAAAAACCATAGTGAATCAATAATTGTGAACTTTTTGAAGGTAAATTCACTTATATAGTGCAATTCAAAAAAGAATTTTCATCCACTTTTATTCATTGTTATCTGAAAAATAAATCTATATCCCCCTAAAACATAGAGGGCTTATATTTATATTATCTTTAAAAATTTAGAAAAATAACATAATTATAAAACTTTTCTCCTTTGTTCCGCTTTCACCTCCAAATCTCTGCTTTTTAATTTTTTTTTCAAATCTCTGTTTTGATAATGAATTATTAAAAGATCTCTAAATACAAATCTTAGCCATCTAAATAATTAACAATATACAAACTAATATTTAACAACTCAGGGCCTACTATAAGCTTTTTTTTTAATAAGTGAATCTTAGACCTCTGACATCATGCTCTAATTAAATTAGCAGAATTGTAAAGTGTTCACAAAACTATCTAGAGACAAAACAATTGCAGATTCTGGAAATTGTAACTTTTGCTCAGATTTAAATACATAGTTTAAAGGAAGTGGTCTTTTTTCCTCCTAAACTATACCTTGCACATGTGGGTTGTATATGGATGATAAATAACATTTAGATGAGAATTGAGAAACACATATAGGTTATATATTCTATGTACAATCCAATGGGAAAAAATGGATCTTTGATGTTAGTGACTTAGCTATGCTCTTAAATGATATATGTAGATCAAAAAACATTCATGCCTGTCTACCTAATGATATATGTATGTATACACACACACACACACACACACACACACACACACACACCTCCTTTTTAAAGTACACACCATGGGATCCTTGGAAGATAATGTGTCTTGAAGATATCTCTCTGACTCTGGATCTTTCTCCTCTCCTCTCCTCTCTTTTCCTTTTCTTTCCTCTCTTTTCCTTTTCTTTCCTCTCCTCCTCCTCCTGTCTTTCTCCTCCCCCTCTTCCTCCTTGTCTTCTTATTTTCTTCTTTGCCTACTTCTTCTTCTTCTTCTTCTTCTTCTTCTTCTTCTTCTTCTTCTTCTTCTTCTTCTTCTTCTTCCTCCCCTCTCTCTCTCTTTTCATTTCTCTCTCTGTCTCTTTCACACACACACACACACGCACACACACACACACACACACACACACACACACACATTGATAAAGCAGAAGGGCTATTCATTCCTTTCTTTCATTATATATAATTAGTTCATTTTTTCTGACTCATACAATTATCTGATGACAACTTTTACAGAATTTCTCCTAAGTGATTCCTACTTTGTAATGAGTTGCAAATTGTACTTACTTTCCAAGACTTTCTGATTTGTCATTTAGAGGATCTTCAATTTTAGTTGTTTAGAGACTGTAACAAATGCTACTATGAGGATATATCTGGACAATAAAATTAATTTTCCATTTTCTTTCTTAATGTATAAAAACCCACATACAAAATTCACTACTAATGTCATTTTTTAATGAGAGGAATAGTAGTAATATAAAGTTTTGAAAATATTAATAATATTTTAGAGTCTTAATTCTGAATGAATACTTCTTAGGAAAATCTGCAACTGTATTATTGTAAAACACAACAAACCTCATGAGAGAACTATAAAAAAGAGTCTCAATTTTTTTTTTATTTTTGTTTAACAAAAAATAAATTAATGTGCTTTATTTTGGTTTTACATTAATTTATCTCACAACAGAGGATTCACTTTTTTTGAAAATACTATAATTGTAATCTCTTTGTCCCTGACCAGCATAAGAAGAGCTATTCAAAGAATGTATTTTAATTAACCAGTGCTCATGAAATGATTTTTTACTACTATGTAGCAAATGCCATTTTAAATAAAACTTTACATTGTATTGAATTCCAGCAGAGCATGAATTTCCAATTATTTTATGCCATGTTAGTACAATTTAATTGAGAACTAATTAACATATTCTAATATCTCCCTTCTTTAAACATACATACATAACAAAAGATAGCTTCCAATTTGTTTAATTTATGGTGTCCAAAAACCTGTTTACACATGAAAGGATGAAAAGTATTGGGGACTGGGGATTGGATACAATTAACAAATATCCTCTGAATACATACATAATTTATGCTGCATAATGCCAGTGGGAATTCATTCCCTTTGCTTCTACTTATTGTCTAATTAGTTATGCTAAGGATTTTAGGGAAAGGAAGAAGACTTAGTAGGAGGGGGGAAAGGAACAACCTTGCCCAGTAGGTCTTTGAAGATAAAAATTCTTTGAGGTTCTTCCATCAATATTCACCAAATGAAATGTAAAAGACACCCTGATGCCCACTAATGAAGACATCAGTAAAATGAAGCATCTTTATTTTCTTATAGAAAGGTTTTCACTTGGAGCTGCCAGATGTATGTTGAATCATAGCCAAGGCATGTTTTAGAAATGAATCCTTTAGTAGTTTAACAGTCTTTATTGGGTTAACAAAAATTAGAAGAGGAAGAAGTAAAGAACTTTAAATCACAAACCCATCTGGCTTGAATGCAGGCTATTAGTGAGCTACAGATATCCCCAAAAGCTGCCAAAATTTCTGCTATGACCCTTATTAAGATATCTTCAAAATTAATGATGTTGGCCTATTATTTTAAGAAACTCACTGGCTATGTGCCTATAGTTTTAGTATTATTATTTTTAAGTAGGGATTTTTCCCCTTCTACTAATAGAACCATCACAAGTATAACTAAAGTAGGACAATATTTCCGGAGTTCTCAAATAAATTCTGTTCTGTTCAAATAACAATTAAAGGAAAAATGTAGAATTGTTTATTTCTTTGCACTTGCTATAATTTTCCTACCTCTGAAAAGCATTTTTAAAAATTAAATATCTTTTATTCTCTAGACATCTTTGAAACTTTCAACTGTTTATTTACCCATCTCACTTTTCCATTATGGTCATTGAAAAATATCACATGAAAAAGAATTCCAAAAAAAGACTTCGGTAACACAAAAAAAAAAATGGATTCATATATTCATCATAACAAAACACTACATCTCATAGTTTCTCATAGGCTCATGGATAAAAAAAAATACAAAATTTTGAATCAGTATACAAAGTGATTCTTAAATGTTGACAGCTACATTTTTTAATGAATATAAATCTTCTCAAATAAATGTCAGCGCACTGTATGTACAGAAACTGAAATGTGTATTTTGCAGTGAAGGAAGCGATGTGAAATAATGATTTACATTGCAAGATATGAAACCCTTTAGTGGAAAATGGAAGAACCATTCAGTGGAAAATAGCAGAGTCATTCAGATCACTGTTGCCAGAAAAACCTTAAAAATACATTTTCATCATTTAGGTTTAATCTGTTTACATGTTTCCCAGTGTTAATAATGGGACCACTTATGTTAAATCACTCACTAATAGTCTAGACTATATAGGTTTATCATACTGTGAAGACAGGCTATTCATTATATTTTAATCTCCTGAAAAGTACTTAAAATATATATGCACTCATGTGCACAACTAAACCACAAGAGAAACTATGGCAATTTTGTCACTTTGGAGACATCCAACGTAATGTTTTAATTAGTATGCTGTTTTTCAAGGCAAGCTTTCTTGCCCTCTGTGGGTCTCCTAGCAGTAGCATGTCTAATTAAATTATTCTTTCTTTGTGTGACTTTCAAAGAATTCCATACGATATCAATAATAGAGGCCAAATTTCCTGTTCACTCTGAGAAAAATTCCAAATATGTTTTAATATTTTCTGAGTATTCAGAATCTTTCATTGTGTAGCTTCCTTAAATATAATTTCTATTTGCATAGATGTTTTGGAAGAAAAGAAAATGGAATACAAAACACATTTTGGATCTTTCACTGTAGGAAGTACTACTTCCTGACATGAATAGGGGACTGTGATTTTTCAAGTTATGCAATGAATCATATGTGCTCCATTCTTCACTCCACGGGCTGAATTATCTTCTCTGATTCATAGAGACAGCTCTCATTGACTTCAAAAGCAGCCCCTGGGGAGACTCAAGTATTTACAGAAACTTTTCATGAGAGTTAGAAATAGTTAGGACTTTGCCTAGTACTTTCTTGAGAGGAAAATCTGAGGTAACTGCATTTCCTTTCCTTTCATGGTTGTTGTTTGTCTTTATTTCTTGAAGAGGACCATGACATAAGGGATACCATGCCATGGAAATGAATTGGATTTAAATGAGGGAGGGCTTGGGAAGATCACCTGTCCTCCAGAGCCAATTGGATGCAGTGACATGACATAGACCAAGATGCCTGGAGATGGCTCAGGATGCAGTGGGTCACCTTGGCCTTTTTAACTAATGATTTTAATAAATCTTATTTTGACTCAAGCAACATCTAAAAAAATGATTAGAGCTAGGTATAGCCTCTTTTACATTGTCTCTCTGTCTCTGTCTGTCTGTCTCTGTATCTGTGTGTGTGTGTGTCTCTCTGTCTCTCTCTTTTTCTCTCTCTCTCTGTATAGATAGATAGATATATGAAAAGGGAAGACCCTTAAGGTTTCTAGTCAAAACAGAAACAATTTGTAAGATTTATTGTTGCTCACTCCAAGAAAGCCAGGGGTAATTTGGGTTTAAAGCATGACCCCTAAGAAAGAAAGCTAACCAATTTGGAACAATGCCCAAAGAGCTACCAAACTATGTATACCCTTTGATCCAGTAGTGTCTCTACTGGGTCCATACCCCAAAGAGATTGCAAAAAAGAGAAAAGGACTTATATGTACAAAAATATTTGTGGCAGCCCTTTTTGCAGTTGCTAGAAACTGGAAACTGAATGGATGTCCATCAACTGGAGAATGGCTAAATAAATTATGGTATATGAATGGTATGGAATATTATTGTTCTATAAGAAATGATCAGCAGGATAATTTCAGAAAGGCCTGGAGAGACTTACATGAACTGATGTAATGATGAGAATACTAGACACAGCAAAAAGATTATATAATAATCAACTGGGATGGACGTGGCTCTTTTCAACAATGAGGTGATTTAGGCCAATTTCAATAACTTGTGATGGAAAGAGCCATCTGGATCCAAAGTCTTCTATTTGGGGACTGAATATGGATCATAGCATGTGGATCATGCATTTTCATTTTTCGTTATTGCTTGCTTGCTTTTTTCTCATTTTTTTTCCTTTTTGATCTGATTTTTCTTGTGCAGCATGATAAATGTGAAAATATGTGTAGAAGAATTGCATATGTTTAACCTATATTGGATTACTTGGTGTCTAGGGGAGGGTGTGGAAGAAAAAAAGGAAAAAAAAAATCTAGAGCACAAGGTTTTGCAAGGGTGAATGTTGAAAACTATCTTTGCATGAATTTTGAAAATAAAAAGCTCTTATTAAAATTTTTAAAGTAAATAAGAAAGAGAACTAGCCCTTAAATCCCATAATATCTTCGAAGGTTTCAGAGATCAAAATTTACATTCCTTTGAGCAGAGTATCCATAGGTAAGAATATGATACCCTAAGTGGACAGAAGGAAGTGCTATTTTATAAAAATATCCAGTGCATATACTGAAAGTTTTATGCATGAGGAATGTATGCATTAGATAAAGTGACTAAAGAAATAAGTGAGGTACATTAAGCAATTTCAAGACCTTCTGATTTACTAATAGGAACATGGAGGGTTTTCATGAAAAATGCCTCTAAGACAAATGACACTCCATAGATCCTGATGAGAACATAAAACTTACTGGGATCAAATAGGCACCTGAATTCAGAAACTAGCATTGAAGAAGTGATGAGTAGTTTGGAGGTGGAGGAGGATGTGGTTAAAGGTGGGGCAGTCTGTAGGACTATGGTTGACAAATGAATCCCAAGATTCTTCTTGACAATTGATATATTTCAAAAGCCTCTATCATCCAAAGTCAGGCCTTTTCTGCCAGGATTAGCTATGAGTTTCCTTCCTAAATAGAAGTTCTTAAACTAGGATATGGAAAGGTTTCAAAGGGATTCATGAAATTACTAGGGGAAAATTCTATCTTTTCTTTTCCACTGATTTCTAAATAAAATTTGCCATTTCCCTTAATTACAAGTTAGGTAATGAAATAACAGCAACCACAGTAGTATTAATAATATTTGTATTATTGGCACCAATAGAATTCACATATATTTTTTATATTTTTACAGTTATTGTAAATATCTTTAAAAATATCATTTATAGAAGCAGTGCCAAATTTGTGGATCAGAGGCAACCCAATTGAATGTTCTCCTTATTATCCTCCAGACAACTTAAGAATTAAAATCATTGTCTGAGATGGATTTTTGAAGTAGCTGAGTCAAAAAAAAAAGTCAGGATAAGATTTGTTTCTAGTTTAAGAAAGGTTAACAGGAGAAGTTTGTGATACCAGAGTGAATGTCTAAAGCCCACACATGTGATGATAACAAAAGTGGTCATAGTAGGAGCATCTTAGGGAAATCTCAGCCCAAAGAGGGCACGCCAATCAGACAATTAGTCAAAAAGAAATTACTGGCATTGATTGTCAGCTATATTACCAACAGGCAAATCTGGATTGTAATTCCAGGGCAGAAAGGAATTTGGGAATCAGTCACAAGGGACTAGAAGCCTTGGTTACCATTCTAAAGCAAAGAGAATACTAGTGTTTGGGGTCTCTGGATAATAAAAGTCCTTTTTGGGAAAAGATCAAAGTGTAGATGTTTTACATCAATATTGCCGTATGTCTTCATTGAGGACAAAAATGGAATTAAAATCACCTAGAATAGATAGTAAAGTATTTAACCTGAAAATGCTACATGCCAAAACTAAAGTAGACAGAGAGTGGTGAGTGACTTTTTCTTCACAGATGATTATACACTCAATGCAATTTCTGAGGCTGAAATACAACCAAGTATGGATCAATTCTAATTTTGGCTTGGCAATTGACAACAAGAAAACAAAGGTTCTCCGTAGCAAGTACCATGTTATACCAGCTTGAAACATTGGTTACAGCAAATGGAAAAATTTTGAATGCTGTGCATACGTTCAATTACTTTGGTGATATACTTTCCAGAAATGATAAGGTAAATGCATGCATGACAAATGTATCTCAGAGTTTGGGAGTTTCTGAGGTAAAGTGTGGAAGGGGAGAGGTGATGGGCTGCCTACTAAAATTAAGGTCTACAGAGCCATTTTGCTGACCTTCCTGTTTCATGACTATAAAATTTGGATAGTCCTGGTATGCTGATAAAAAGATTATGAAGATTACTTGATAAAATAATGTATCAGATACTAAGTCCTTTCTTAAATTGGACTGCCAAGCATTCAAACTATATTGTAGAGTGTGTAATCCCAATGGGCTGGTCATGTCATTCTAATATCAAAACTATATTTGCCTAGAAGACCATTTTCAGAGAAATCACACAAGGCAAGCTCTCACACGGAGGTCAGAAGAAGAAATATAAGAATATTCTTTCTGGAAAAAATAACAAAAACACAAAGCATAAAACAAAAAAAAAACTATAGTATCTATTATGAGACATGAGAGACACTAGCACAGGACTGCCCAGGATAGCAAGCCAGCATCAAAGAAGACACAGTGACTTAAGAGCAAAGAGAATTTCAATAGCTCAAAATTTTTTTTGATACAAAATAAGAAACATCTCTACTCTAAAAGTTCAAAATTGACCCTAACATAGTGATGCCATTTTAGCACTCTTCAAAGATGAAGGACATGAATCAAGCAACCTCTAATTCTATTTTCTTTAATTAAAGCTTCTTATTTGCATAACATATGTATAGGTAGTTCTTCAACATTGACCCTTACAAAGCTTTCCGTTACAAATTTTCCCTCCTATTCCCTTCCCCTCTCCTAGATGGCAGGAAGTCCACTACATGTTAATTATATTGAAATATTTGACAAGTCTAATATATGTATACATATTTCCATATTTATCTTGCTGTGCAAGAACAATCGTATCTACAAGAACAAAAAATCTGTGAAAGGAAACACAATGCAAGCAAACATGGATAGAGACCATGAAAATGTTATGTTGTAGTCCACATCTCATATCCCTCTCTCTGGGTGTATATGGCTTTCTTCACTGAACAATTGGAACTGGTTTGAAACATTTCATTGTTGAAGAGAATCATGTCCATCAGAATTGATCATCATATAGTCTTGTTGTTGCCATGAATAATGATCTCCTGGTTCTGCTCATTTCACTCAGCATCAGTTCATGCAAGTCTCTCCAGGCCTCTCTGAAATCATCCTGCTGGTCATTTCTTACAGAGCAATAATATTCCATAATATTCATATACCATAGTTTATTCAGCCATTCTCCAATTGATGGGCATCCACTCACTTTCCAGTTTCTAGCCTACAAAAAGGGCTGCCACAAACATTCTTGCACATGTGGGGCCCTTTCCTTCCTTTAAGATCTCTTTGAGATATAGGCCCAATAGAAACACTGCTGGATCAGAGGGTATGCACAGTGTGATAACTTTTTGAGCATAGCTCCAAATTACTCTCCAGAATGGTTGGACTCTCACTCTATTTTTCTTCAATATTAAAAATAATGACTGACAGTGGTTAGTACTTTTTTTAAAAAAAAAATTTACCTGTTGATATGCCTTCCAATTTTAGTTTCTGCCCCTGAGAATTAATAAAGAATAATATGTAGCTAGGTGGCACAAGGGATACAGTGCTGGACCTAAAGTCAGGAAACCCTGAATTTAAGTACCAGCTTGGACATTTACCAGATGTGTGATCCTGGGCATGTCGCTTAACCCTGTTTCTCTCAGATCCTAACCAATAAAATGATCTGGAGAAGAACCATTTCCCTCCAATATCTTTGCCAAGAAAATTCTAAACATGATCACCAAGGATCTGACAAGACTGAACAACAACAACAATGAGGTAATATTGGAAACATCTCAAAGACATTATAATGGAAAAGAAATATCTCTGGCAATCTAGTCTAAAACTCTCATTTTCATAGATGAAGAAACAAACCCATAGAGGTTATATGACATCCCCAAATAAGTGAACAGCAATATTTAATAGTGTGTTATGATGAATGTTAAAATAGTTTGGCATGTTTTTTTATTGACAACTTCAAATGTTCATAACCAACTCTATGTATTTTCTGATGGTATTTTCTTTCTGCTGTTATCCAAATTTAGCCATTCCTTAGACACTAATTCAAATAACCTCCCTCAAAAAATGAATCTTCCTCTAAGTAGTTATCATAATCCTTGTATATAGTTGGTGCTTAATAAAACTTGAACAGAGAAGTCCAATACATGCTTATTTCTCCTTTCTTCACGTTCTCTTAGCAGTTGAAATTATGTTGTTCATTTCTGCACTTAGTCATACATTGCATTCAATTTTTATTATTTTTCATGAGTCTTACCAGACTGTCATTTTTTGGAATAAAGAGACTATGGTTAAGAAAGGAAGAAAGGAAAGAATGATAAAAGGAAAAAAAGAGGAAGAAAGAGAAAGAGGGAGGGAGGGGAGAAAGGAAGGAAAGCAAGGAAGGAAGGAAGGAAGGTAGGAAGGAAGGAAGGAAAGGAGGAAGGAAGGAAAGAAGGAAAGAAGAAAAGAAGGAAGAAGAGAAAGAAAGAATGAGGGAAGAAAGAAGGGAAGGAAAGAAGGAAGGAAAGGAGGAATATGGAAAGAAAGAAGAAAGAAAGGGAGAGAGGGAGGGAGAAAGGAAGGAAGGAAGGTAGGGATGGACAGAGAGAGGGAAGGGAGGAGGGAGGGAAAAAGGAAGGAAGAAAGGGAGGGAGGAAAGGAAGAGGGATGAAAGGGAGGAGGGAACAAATGAGGGAAGGAGGGAAGGAAGGCAAAAATATGAGTAAAGTATATGCCTTACAACAAGTAAATAAGCTCATACAAATGGAAGATTCAGGTCTGAATGTCGCAAACATCTAAAAGTTAGTTTTATTTAACTAAGTAATTTTATTCCCATGAATTGGAATATCCCTCAGAAACAAACAAACAAACAAAAAAACAACCTCTAAGGAATAAATAATAATGCTTAAATCTCTTAAATATTCGGGAACAAGATATAATATTAAGCAGCTCATCACAACTATACTCAAGAATTTCTATTTCAATAGAATTTTTTCCAAATAAATGTAAAAATAAGTTTTCAACATTCCTTTCAGTAAAACTTTTTGTTCAATTTTTTCCTCCCTCTCGTAGCTCAACACTTCCAAGACAACAAGCAATATGATATAGGTTAAATATGTAAGATTCTTTTAAATATATTTCTTTATTTGTCATAGTGCAAGAAAAATCAGATCAAAAGGGAAAAAAACAAAAGAAAGAAAAAAAAAAGCAAGAAAGCAAACAAAAAATCAAAAAGGTGAAAATGCTATGCTTAGATCCACATTAAGTTTCTATTCTCTGTGCAGATGGTATTTTACATCCCAAGTCTATTGGACTTGTCTTGAATTACTATATTATTTAAAAAAAAAAAAAAAAAACCTAAGTCCAATACAGAATGTCTACATTGATAAGGAATAGAGTACATCATTGGAATCATATGAGAGATAGTCATATGGAAAAGACTATATAAGTGAAGGGCATTCTTACAAAATATGCAGAATTTGGTTCTGTTTGATCCCTACATTTTTTATTTTATTAATAGTCAAACTACCAAAAAATTATTCTACATATGCAATTTGCTTCTAAGTTATATGAGTATATATGTGAGTGAATAATGTGAGAATGAAAAAATAAATAAGTTAATCCTTTTCTGAAAAACTTTAAGTAAAATTAAATAATTGAGTTGAATTTAGAAACCTGAAAAACATCAGATTTCTTCTTTCATTCTCCTTTTCCTGCGTTATTTTTCTCTTTAGTAACCACCTTCTCGCTTTCAAATTACTTGTCTAAAAACAGGCCCTTTTAACACAACTAACAAGAGATAGCAGGGATTCAGAGAATGCAAGACTTCAGAGAACAAGGCAGTTAAGCTCAAGTGAGCTTATTCTTTGAAGTCTCGCTGTCTAGCTAACTCTCCTAAGAGACGTGTCTGGTCTTTCAAAGCCTCCCACAGTGAGCCTTGTGATACGTCCTTGAATTGAGAAAGATAAGAGATGGAATAAAGAAAAAGAAAGAAAATAGAATATTTTCACAATTAAGGCAAAAATAATGGGCTTTATGACATTACTTTTAAACTTGTCATTAAATATATTACCTGTTTATTATCTCATTGAAATACACTTAATAATAGTGATTTTAAAGGATGAATATAATGGTGGATGAAACTTAAGTGAAATAAAATTTCCAAAAGACAATTTTTAAAAATGTGCTAGATAAAATAATAGAAGTGGATAATTTAGTTAGAAAATCCAAATTTTAATAATCTTATTATTTGGATTAATTCTGTATCTATACAGGCTGTCAGGTTGTAGTGGGGAGAGAGAGAGAGAGAGAGAGAGAGAGAGAGAGAGAGAGAGAGAGAGAGAGAGAGAGAGAGAGAGAGAGAGAGAGAGAGAGAGAGAGAGAATACTTTACATAAAATTAAAACCCAAAAGATATAGTTTTCAATTGTAGATAAATGTAAACATTTCTAATCAGGGCTGAATATATATTTTGTTGGGCTACTTCTGAAAGGCAAGATTTTGGAGTACACAATAAACTTTCATAAATACCTCATATTCATCTTCAAATAATCATTAAATTACCTTGGATAAAATCCTAGGACTTCAGAACCAGCAAAATAGACATATGAAACAATCTCCTAGCCCAATAAACTTGGAAGATTGGCAGGAGAGATGTCTCACTTAGGTGAAAAGGGGGGAAGGTCCAGAATAGAAGCATCCCAGCAAGTCAGCATCAAGCCCCATGTCAGCAAATCAGCAGGAGATCCTGAACTCTAGTGCAGTGGATCAGGCAAAGACTAATACAAGGACTCTCCTCAGGATAAATTGGCAGATTCCAGCTCCCAGAGTCTCCATGTACATCAGTATAACCCTGAGTAGTAAAATGGGAATAATGCTTTTATGAATATCATATAAGGTCTTTATGAAAATTCCTTATAAACCTTAAAGTTCTATATATACAAAATATTATAATTAGTTATATACATTTAAATAATTTATATGAGATGTGTGTGGGTGTGTGTGTGGGTGTGTGGGTGTGTGTATGTATTCCTTCTCTGCTCCTGCCACTAAAGAAAGGAATAGTTGTCAATGAATTTGGAATAATAACTTAACATGTAGAATGTGTTTATTCATAGGAAAAAAGAGACTTTTAAGAGATCTTGTAAGAGATTATCAGGTGTGTGTTGAAACTTCCCCTAATTTTAATTCTGTAGGGACTTTGTGCCATGTCTAAATATTTAACTGGGATGTCTTTAGATGCTTTGGGAAATCAAATGATTAGATGAATTGGTAAACATAATTATAGGAAAAAACTCTAAAATATCACATAAAAGCTTAATAGTAAAACTAGATTCAAGTAAAATTCAGCCTAATAAAATAACTAGGAAAAAATTCCCAAAACAAAGTGAATGCTGTCAAATTCTAGTCCAAACAAAAACAGGGAACATTATTTCATTACATTATGTTCAGAAGTCAGTGGGGATGGTTAACTGACCCTTTACTACATTTAGTGAGAAAAATAATAAGTTAACTTTTAAATTGGCAAGACATTTAATGATTTAGTCTTACATATATTTGGTAAGGTGGGGAATTTTAATTTGCACTTTTCATTTGACAATTATGCCCAGATATATTGATATAATAATGCTTGCCAAAATGTGAGTGATTGTGTATGTGTATATGTGTAGGTATTATTGATACCATTTTTATCTTTTAATTCTATTACACTAATTTTATCCCTACTTCAAAATGAAAAAAAGTTCCATGTTACAGAGATTTAAAATTTTAATAAAATTTGAAATGAATTATATTTTGAGTAATTTTTAAAAATGTTCTCAATAATCTATAAGATAATTGAAGATATCCTATGTTTAAGTTTTACAATTTTAGTCAATTAAATTGACATTGTGATAAGAGACAACTAATAGTGTTTTATTTATTTTTAGCAATGTAATCTATAGGTCAACCAGTAGATTATAGGGGAATCAAAGGCCATTTAAAAAAAATTGAATGATTTTGTCATTGTTCAGTTTTGTATTTGGAAAGGGAATATTAAGGACAATCCTTGACAAGTCTGATGTATGGTGAGCACATAAAATTAATGCTGGGCTTTGTTGTTGTTGTTGTGACTGTTCTTGATTTTCTTCAGTTTCAGTTGTGTCCAAGTCTTTGTGCCCCCATTTTCTGTTTTATTGGGGTGTTTTGCTATTTTTCTTCTCCAGTTCATTTTATTGATAAGAAACTAGGAAAAACATGCCTACAGTCATTCAGCTAGTAAGTAAAACTAGATTTGAACTCAGGAAGATGAATCTTTCTGACTCTAGACCCAGTGTTCTATCCATTCCTACACCTAGCTGCCCAAGCTGTTTTTACCCTTAGATGAAAAGAAGGGGAAAATGTTAAATAATCTAAACTAGCATTATCTTATTGAAAAGTAATGAATGGAAGACCTAATGACACATTCAGCTTTAATATAAGCGTAGGTGGAAGAGGAGAGTGAAGTAAAAATAATATGAAAATTCATAACCCAATAGTAACAACAAATACTTGAGAATATTTAAATTAACTAGAAAATCAGTTGGAGAATGGCTGAATAAGTTATGATATATGATTGTTATGGAATAGTATGGTTTTATAAGAAAAGATTAGCAGATGATTTCAGAAAGGCCTGGAGCTGATGCTGAGTTACATGAACTGATGTTGAGTGAATAAAATCAGTAGATCGTTGTACATGGAAACAAGAAGATTATATGGTGATCAATTCTGATGGATGTGGCTCTTTTCCAAAGTGAGGTGATTCAGGCCAGTTCCAATGGTGTTGTGATGGAGAGAGCCCTCTGCACCCAGAGAGAGGATGTGGGGATTGAGTGTGGATCACAACATAGCATTTTCATTTTGTTTTGTTGTTGTTTGCTTGCATTTTGTTTTCTTTCTCATTTTTTTTTCCTTTTTGGTCTGGTTTTCTTGTGCAGCATGATAATTGTGGAAATATGTATAGAAGAATTGCATATATTTAACATATATCGGATTACTTGCCATTTGGGAGAAGGGTGGGGGGGAAGGAAGGGAGAAAAAAGTTTTGAAATACAGGGTTTTGCAAGGGTGAATGTTGATAATTACCTATTCATATGTTTTGAAAATAAAACTTTTTAAAATAATATAAAATATCCATAAATTACAATATTCATATCTAGTTTGGTGGAAAACATAAGTAATTAGATTAATTTGCTGGTGACTACATAAATACAAGCCTGTCAAATTATTTGATATTTCTATATTTGAATTGGTTTGTTTATATGGCTTAAAATAAGAGTACACATTGGGTTTTATGCTACTAAGCTCATATATATGTATGTGTGTGTGTGTGTATGTATATATACGTATAGATAGATAAATGTATAAATACATATATATATATGTACATATATATATATATATATACATATATATATTCCCAATCTTCTGAAACACAGCAGGTAGGGTTTTGAATTTTTTATAATAATGAGATTAAAAATTTGGGTTCCAGAATATTGATTTGTCATTTTTCCTAAGAAATATTTTTTGATAAGAAATTAACTAAATGGTAATATAGCAGATATAAAATTTTTACCTTGGTAGGTACATAGCTCCTATTTATCTTTTCCTTTTCTAAAGAATTATCACAAATAAACTACCATGTGAAATACTTTGTAAACATTAAAGTGCTACATAAATGTTATTAATTATTTTAATTGTTATTAAATTCAGAGGTAGTGAGTTTAATTTTGGACATCTTGAGTTGAAGTTTTTATAGGAAATTCAGTGTGAGGTATCTAATAGGCAGCTACATTACTAGAGATCAAGAGGTTAGGGTTAGGTAAGTAGATATGGTAATATTTATTATAGAGATGATAATTGAATTCCAGTGCTCTACACAAGGCAAAATAGTATAAAAGGAGAGGAGAAGAGGGTCCAAAACAATTTAGTTAGTGAGTATAATTAATTAGTGGGGACATATAGTAAGTGGTATAATCTGGATAAAAATATGCCCAAGGACATTGAAAACAAATGGACAAATAGAAGAAAAACCATGTAGGATAATGTCATTAAAACTTAAACAGGAAATTTTCAAAAAAAGAAAAGAATTATTGATTCCAAAAAGCTCTGAAGAGACCATAAAAATGAAACTACTAGTTGGGTATGTTATAGAAAGAATTGCTCTTCAGGTATAGATTTTCATAAATGAAGTTTCCTTTGACAAGGATTAGATTTTGTTATCCTGAAACCATATATAGCCAATGCTACATTAACCCACTTAGCTTATCAAAACAAATTTTTCTCTCCATTATCTATTTGTATAATCTAATAATGATACTACTCTGTCCCCTCAAATGCAAGTTGTCATCTAAAGACTGAGGTTCCCCTATTTTTTATCAGTTACATATTTCAAAAAGCCAATCAAGACAAGCCATTAAGAAACTCCCTAAGGGCCAAGATGAATTCACAAGTGAATTCAAACAAAAATTAAAAAACAATTAATTCCAATACTATGTAAACATTTTGGAAAAAATAGGTAAAGAAGGAGTCCTGCCAAATTCCTACAAAATAACAGAGCCAAAACACAGAAAGAAAATGACAGACCAATCTCCCTAATGAGTATTGATGCAAAAATTTTAAACAAAATATTCTCAAAGAAATTGCAGCAACTTATTAGCCAATAACACACTGAACTAAATGGGATTTATATCAGGGATGTAGGGCTGGTTCAATATCAGGAAAACTATTACCATAATCGACCTGATCAATAACAAAACCAATAGAAATCATATGATAATTTCAATAGGTACAGAAAAAGCTTTTGCTAAAATACAGTATCCATTCCTACTAACCTTAGAGAGCATAGGGAGAAAGGGAGCTTTCCTTAAAATAACAAGCACTATCTATCTAATACAGCAGCAAGCATTATTTGCAATAGAGAGAAACTGGATGCATTCTCAATAAGGTCAGGGATGGAACAAGGATGCTCATTATCACCACTATTATTCAACATTGTACTTGAAATGTTGGCTTTAGTAATAAGAAAAGAAAAACAAATTAAAGTAATTAGAATAAGCAATGAGGAAATAAAGCTATCACTCTTTGCAGGTGATATCATGGTATTCTTACAGAATCCTAGAAAATCATTCAAAAAGCTACTGGAAACAAAGCACAGCTTTAGCAAAGTCATAGGATGTAAAATAAGCCCATACAAATCACTGGCATTTCTACATATTACTGACAAACCCCTTCAACAAGAAATAGAAAGAGAAATTCCATTAAATTACTATAGACAAAATCAAATACTTGGGGATCTACTGCCAAGACAAATCCAAGAAGTATATGAGCACAATTATAAAACACTTCTTACACAAATAAAGCCAGATCTGAACAAAGGGAAAAACATTGTTTATGACTAGGCTGAGCTAATATAATAAAAATGACAATTCTGCCTAAATTGGTCTACTTGTTTAGTGCTATACCAATCAAACTGCTAAAAAAATATTTTATAGAACTAGAAAAATAATAACAAAATTCACCTGGAAGAACAAAAGTTCAAGAATATCAAGGAAAATAATAAAAATAAAAATATAAAGGATGGGGGCTTAGCAGTACCAAACTTAAAACTATATTACAAAGCAGCGGTCATCAAAACCATTTGCTACTGGCTAAGAAATAGGGTGCTGGATCGATGAAATAGATTAGATACACAGGACACAATAATCAAAGCCTTTAGTAAACTAGTATTTGATAAATCCCCAAACTCCAGCTTCTGGAATAAGAACTCATTATTTGACAAAAATTGCTGGGAAAACTGGAAAATAATGTCAAAAAATCACACATAGATTTACATCTCACACCCTATACCAAAGTAAAATCAAAATGAATACGTAATTTGGGCATAAAGGATGATACTATAAGCAAATTAGGAAATCAAAGGATAATTTACCTCTCACATCTTTGGAGAAGGAAGGAATTTATGCCCAAAGAAAAACTAGAGAACATTATGAAAGTCAAAATGGACAACTCTGATTAAATTAAATTTTAAAAATTTTGCACAAACAAAACCAACAGAAAAAAAAAAGATTAAAAGGGAAGTATAAAGCTGGGAAAAAAATCTTTACAGTGTTTCTGATAAGGGTCTTATTTCTAAAATATATAAACAACTATGTCAAATTTATAAGAATACAAGTCATTTCCCAATTTAATGATACAAGTCATTCTCTAATTCATAAATGGTCAAAGGATATAAAAAGGCAATTTTCAGCTGACAAAATTAAAGCCATCTATAGTCATCTGAAAAAATGCATTAAATCAATATTAATTAGACAAGTGCAAATTAAAACAACTCAGAGGTACCACCTCACACCTCTCAGATTGTCTTAGATGACAGGAACAGATAATGATAAATATTGGAGGGGATATGGGAGAACTGGGACATTAATGCATTGTTGGTGGAGTTGTGAAATGATCCAACCATTTTATAGAGCAATCTGGAACTATGCCAAAAGGGCTATAAAACTGTGCATATCCTTTGACCCAGCAGTGCCATTACTGGGTCCATATCCCAAGGAATTCATAAAGGAGGGAAAAGGACCCACATGTGCAGAAATGTTTGTAGCAATTCTTTTTGTGGTAGCAAAGAATTGAAAAGTAGATTCTCATCAATTGGGGAGTGGCTGAACAAGTTGTATATGAAGGTAAAGGAATATTGTTGTTCTATAAAAATGATAAACAAGTTGATTTTAGCAAGGTTTGGAAAGATTTACATGAACTGATACTGAGTGAAAAGAAGCAGAACCAGGAATATAGTGGACACAACAGGAAGAATGTGCAATGATCAACTCTGAAAGGCTTGGTTCTTCTCAGTGATTCAGTGACCCAAAGTAATCCCAGTAGATTTTGGACAGAAAATGCCATCTGCATCCAGCAAAAGAACTAAGAAGACTGAATGTAAATCAATGCATTCCATGTTCACTTCTTTTTTCTGTTTTTATCTCTCCCATGGTTTTGCCCTTTTGCTATGATTTTTATTCCCAACATGATTCATATAGCAATGTGTATTTAACATGAATAATAAATAATTAAAGCTTGAACCAAAACAAAACAAAAATAATATTTTAAATGTTATTTAGAATTAATAGATTATGTATTTAAAATAATTAAATTTAAAAGAAAGAAAATCATTTGTCCCAACTGAGTCTCTTGCCAAGTATTGTGTTTTTTCCCCCTTCTTCAGTGATTCTCATTGTTTATTTAGAAAACACTACTCCATAACAATTTTAAAAGAATTTTGTATTGTTAATTGTTATTAACACTGCCTTCCTTCTGTCTTCTTGGCAAATAGATCTAGTATGTGCTTACTAAGGGAAAAAAAAGCCAATTAAGGAGGCTAGAGTTTGATTTATCTGTGATTTTCAGCTAACTATACTAAGCATTACTCCTTGTCATGTATATAATTGATGGTTATTTTTTAAAAGCAGCCTATAATTTCAGCTTAAAATATCATTACTTTGTCAATAGGATTCTGTCATTTAGATCATATATTTGTGACTGCTAATGTGAAAATACTGGCTAGTGACCAAGGACCACTAATCATCAGAGTAAGAAATAGTTTTTTTTTTAATTAAACTTTTAAAGTTAATTTGTTGAAAGTATTATTACTTGTTTATAATTACTATTATATGAATGATTGACAAGCTCTACCTCCTTTTATAAAAAGTAACATTTCTCAAATTCAAACATACTTCATGAAGTATGGTTTTACTTATTCAAAGATACTAATTGCAATTTTAGCACATTGTCAGCCAAGTGAAATTTTGTCCCATTTGATGTTCAGGCAGAAGGGTCAACATTTGAACATAATTTTTTTTTATTGTTCGGTATTACAAAACTCAGATGCAGCTCATATAATTTTTACAAAAATGGAGTGAGTTGGCTCTCAAAGTATTGGTTTAGTGCCATTCTGGAGAGTTCTAAACAGTTTGGAATTATCAGAAATGTTGCAGAGGAATTTACTGTTTGGTTATAGATTGAATTAAATGACTTTTGAAATATAATATAAATGGTAATAAATTTCCAACAAGTTTATATGACTGTGGACTTCATCATGTCCCTATGACAGGTTCATTCTCCTCTGTACCTCCTTTTCATCATCCTTTTATTAGATTATTTACCCTATTAAAATATAAACTTCTGGAAAGTGGAAATTGATTTTATTTTTCCTTATATTTGCATTTCTGAGTGTTAAACATAGTTCTTAGAACATAAATGTATATTTATTAACTGCTGAATGAAAAATTCAGTTTCAAGTGACATTAGACCATAAAATCTGACTATGAGTGTTTGTTTATGAGTGGTGGATCAATGGAATAGATTAGATTTACACGGCACAATAATCAAGGCCTATAGTAAACTAGTGTTTGATAAATCCCCAAACTCCAGCTTTTGAAACAAGTACTCACTATTTGATAAAAATTGCTGGGAAAACTGGAAAATAATGTCAGAAAATCAGCATAGATCCCAATCTGACACCCTATATTAAAATAAAATCAAAATGAATACCTGATTTAGGCATAAAGGATGATACCATAAACAAATTACCTCCCCATTTTATAGATGAGGAAATTAAAGCCCACAGAGAATGTGACTTATCCAGATTCACATAGCTAGTAAATGTGTGAGTTAGAAATTAAACAAAGTCTTACTAATTTCAATACTCTCTCCATTATACCATTCTTCCAATTCTGAGATTTTGTCACTCTATGTCTACAAATTTCTGTCAAAGTTACTGGTGAACTGACCAATTAATAAATTTTAGTTAGATGTTTGTTTGGTTTTTTTTTCATTATGTACATATTTCTCTGAAAAAGAGGAGATATTGCAGTTATGTTTTCAAATATAAGAATCTTAAGTAATTTCAAGATAAATGGTTTCTCTGGTTTCTTTTTGAGATAGTCAGAAATTGCCCAAATTAATCTAAATATAATAATTGCCACAATAATAAAACTTTTCTCTATCAATATTTTAATGCTGGATCATTGTATAGTTACTGACCTTTTGTGAAGTCAGTTTATTTCTACCATGCTTTAAACTTTCTGACCAGAGGGCATTTTTTGTTGCCCTGGGCATAAAGCATTGTGGGCCAAGGACTGCCATAGGACATGCATGAATAATTCTCATTGCCTTCATCTAAGACTATAATTTAGCCAAAGGCATTTTTGTGGTTTATTGAATTGGCTTTTTGACCAGCTCAGAGTCAATGAGCCAAAATGCTAGATAATTGCTAAGGCAACCTACAAGAAAAAAATTACTATTCAATATAAAACTGTTTGTGGGAGGATATTTTAGTTAAAACCTTAGTCATTCTCAGGTTTAATCATGGTCTATGTTAAGTTAATGCTATACATACCTATTTCAATCCCATAAAACTAAGGCTTGTTAACATCTTAAATGTGTTCTTTGTTGTCATGTAAAATATTTCTTTTCAAAGAATAAATACTGTACTAAAAGTCATAGAGATGAAAAACGACAGTCCTTAATTGTTGGATTTGTAAAGGCACACACTAGTTTTGATATTTTATAATCCTTAAAGCTACAGTGGCAGTAACACGCCTCTTTGAAAAAGGCTGAGTCTGAAAATCCTTGTCACATTTTTTTTCCTGTTTTTGCTTGATTAATAGGTATAAAAACAGGTTGACTTCAGTAATAAGTAAACATTCCTTTCAAATCAAGTTTCCAATAACATGCAATCCTGAGCGTTTTGCATTTCTGGAATGTGGCTCCTTGTCATTTTGACAGGTAGCTGCATTCTTTTGAACTTGAATCACTTTTAACTTTCAACTTTTAATTTCTAGATCTTGTATTTCAGTAATCCTTGCTTATTTAAATAGCAGAGACATTTGTTGTTACTAACAAGTGACTCACCCTAAGGGCAATGTCCCTAAGACATCTTATTAATGTCTCCAGGAACAGTTACTACTTGATAATGTGTGTGTCTATGTGTCTGCGTGTGTGTGTGTGTCCGTGTGTCCTATGGCCAAGGGGTTAATACTATTATTAATACTTATTTATGTAGAATCTGTTTAGTAAATTCTTGTTGTATTGACCTCAAATTAAATTTAGTTTAATTACTCCCCCCCCACAGAATTTATGAAAACCAGCCCAGATGAAATATCAAGCAAAGGGTATAAAGAAATGGAAGTTGAAATTAGAGGAGTGAAAACAGGAGGTTGAAAGAGTAAGACTAAAGAGGGAAAATAAAAACATTTATTTTCTTCTTTCCTTCCTTTATTTCTTTCCTTCCTTCTTCTTTCCTTCTTTCTTTCATCCTTTCTTCCTTCATTCCTTCCAAACTTCCTTCCCCCTTTCTTTCCTTCTTTTATTTGTTTAATCCTTCAACCTTTTAAAAGTGCCATGATGATATCAGCATTGGTATTCTTTCTACTGCTTCATTTCACTTACCTTCACTAGATGGTCTTCAAGTTTTGTAGTAGTTCTTGCAGCTGTTATTATTACTATCACTATCATTTTACCAGAATTGTGATTTCATTGATTTAAGGAACTCACAGTAAAGAAAATCCTTCTGCCACTGTTGATCATCACCTTTTTTTTTAAACTTATACTCTTGTTCCTTTAGCTTAGTTTTTTCAGTCATATCTTACTCTTTTTGATCTAGTTTGGCATTTTCTTGGTAAATATACTGGAGTGATATGTTGTTGCTGTCTCCAGATCACTTTACATATGAGGAAATTGAGAAAAATAAAGTTTAAGTGGCTTGCCCAGGGTCACACAGCTAGGAAGTGTCTGAAATCAGAACTCAGAAAAATGTGGGATCCAGACTCAGAATTCTATTCATTGTGCCACCTAACTAACTGCCTTATAAAATCATAGAAACATAGAAAATTGAACTAGAAAGAAACATATGTATCAGCAATATAATTTTATGGATTTAGAAATTGATTGTCAGAAAGGGATATTGACTTATTCAAATTTAAGAAATAAGCCTGTAGCCTGAGCTGAAGTTGCTCATTTGCACTACTACATGTGAACAAGTAACACAAGAAGGAAAAAAAAAAAAAAAAGGTTTATTTAGCTCATCTGCTTTCTCAGTGTAACTTAAGACTTGTATTTTTATTTTCTCTACTACTTAAAGGAAGCCTACATTTCAAAGGCAATAACTCATATCCTGCTTTCTGACACAATGACCATCTTTTAAACAAAACAGCATTTGGCTTGATCTTTGCATAGTTGAATATATAATGCATTACCCTAAAAGCCTTTGTTCTTTAGCAATTATATATCTGCTACTGAAAAAAGTCTACTCTTTATCTCCATTTGGCACAGTATTCATGATTTATACTTTTTGCACCAGGAACTGTCTGCTAATTTTTTTTTTGCTGCTGTTATTGCTTTAAACTTTTAGTATATGGGGATGTTACTATGATTTATAGAGGGAAATGGTTAATGAAAAGCACCATTTTCTCAATCAATTCTGATTAATTTTGTGGAGTCCCATTTGGTAAATCTTTTAAAAATTCAATCAGTTATCATGAAATTCTTTGATGTACTTTTTTAACATTTTTTTTAAGAATTAGAATTTAGTTAACTTCTTCAGCATCCCATTTACCCTTCTCTGTATTCAACTCCTAATATCTTTTTCACACACTACTTTATCTGGGCCATTCCTCATATATTCTATGCATGTGTATGTGTTTATGTGAGTGTATGGATAGGTGCATGTAAACTAAATTTAATTTGAGTTTGATTCAGCAAGAATTTATTAAACTCTCTGTCTACTTACCTATCTATATTCTGCATACATACTTACCTATTTATAACAATCTTAACTCTCATCTATAGACAATCACAGAACAAGGTAGGACAGGGAAGTCAACATCAAGAAATACCATAAAAGAAACATGGTATATAGTGAGGCATACAAGCTAGATTTTTTTACTTGGTAGAAAAGAAGCTTAAATCATTTAAGAAAAAAATGTGTCCTGTATAAGGTATTCTGTGGACTATAGGAGATATACAAATTAAGAAACAAACAAAAATAAATTTCAAGGAACTTTTATTCTAATATTAATTCTATTTGCACACAGGCAAGTTTGGTCTTATTATCTTGCATAACAGAAGCATTGATTATGAAAGGATTCTAATAGGACAAGACAGGAGAACTAAGGTCCGAGTAACTGAGTAAAACTACAAGACATTCATTTGAGGAGGATGATAAATTCTTTAAAAGACCAAGATAATCAAAGAGGAAAAATTATGTATGCTAAAGTCTGCAAATATGTAGGTAGGAGATAAGTATAAGAAAAAAAAACTAGGGTAATAATCTGGGTAATAAATAATAGGGGGAATTTGATAAGGATAATCCTTTGGAATGAATCTCAAAGGAAAAGAGTTCTGGTAGTGGCAATGAATAACAAGGGTCATAATGATCTATTTAGGTGACCTTTGTATTAAGTACTTAGTTGTATACAAAATATGTCTAGTCAATTGGGAAAATACAAAGTTAACAGTAGAGTTTATGGCTTTTAAAGTATTTATTACCTAAACACAGAAAACCCAGGAAATTCTGATTATAAATATTGGGCTGGAATAAACAACTTTTAAACAAGAGATGAGGCATTTGACAAAGAACTAAGAATAGGGCAAGAGAACAGATATTCAATAGAAACAGGAAAATTTAAAATATTCTACAATTATGAGGGTGCAGAAGTTATAATCTCTAAAGGCCTAAAATAGAATAAACAGTTTAAAATAATTAATGTATTACTTTTAGAAGAGGCTAAAATTCACGCATAATAGTTTGAGAAGGCTTCAGGGAAGATGTATGAATATAAGTTGCATTTAAAAAAAGATGAGTATAATTTACTACATTGGAGAAAAACAAATTGAGAGATGAGGTTTTCTAAGCATCTCTTGTGTATTTAAGTAATACACAATATGTCAAAGCTCAGAAGTGGGGAGTAGCTTAGAGCATTCAAGAGATAAATAATCGGAAGACCTGGCCCAAAATAGGAAGATTATGCTATCCAATCAAAATTTACTATAATGTTGCTTTTATTATAGCTGGCAAAGTACCTGACATATAGTAAGCATTATATAAATGTTAGTTAATATTTGTATGCATGTCATATCTCCACTGTTGGAATGTAAATTTGTAGTAGATGAGACCTGCTTTATAGTGCCTCACATTCCCAGAACAGTCTTTCCACATAGTAAGCAGTCAATGAGATACAGTAGAACTTGGAGAGACTAATATCAAAACCATCCTCTATTACTTATTATTTTTGTTTTTGTTTTTGTTTTTACTTTGAGCAAACTACAAACTATTTGAACTTGTTTCTTTGCTTCTAAAATAAAGATAATAATCCATAATATGCCTGCCTCACAAAATGATATTGTAGACTAAATGGAAATATGTTAGTACAAGAAATAATTACAAAAAAAATTATTATCATTTTTAGCATCTGGCTGGCATAATGGATAGAGCACTGGACTTGGAGTCAACCTGACCTGTATGTGAACAAACCTTTGAGAACCTTCATAAAACTACCAATTTCATAGGTTTATTGTAAGAATAAAATAAGATATTTGTAAAACACTTCTCAAAATTTATAAGGCTATATAAATATTAGCTATCATAAAAATAATAGACATTGTTTGAATGAATAACTGAATGACAATGAGCCATTGATGGAAAATGAGGTAAAGAGATAGTTAGAATATATATATGTGTGTGTGTATATATATATATATATACATACATATATATGCACATATATATAATGGAGAGATTTAAATGCTCAAAAAAGGCATTTCACCAAAATTTTGTAAATAATTGCAAACTACTGAAAAACCCTACGACAAGGAAATGAAATAAAAAGATAAATTTGGGGAAGATTCTATAATATGTAAAATGGACAGAGACCAATGATAGTAAACTAGATAAATAGTGTTGCTTTTCTGAACAAAAAAAAAAAAAATGAGAGCAGTAATGGAAAGAAAGGGATTGGATTCTAAAGAAAAAGTTAATGAATTTCATTGAAAATCATATGTGAGGGGCAGCTAGATGATGCAGTAGATTGAGCACCAGCCCTGAAGTCAGGAAGACCTGAGTTCAAATGTGATCTCAGACACTTAATATTCCTAGCTATGTGACCCTGGGCAAGTCACTTAACCCCAATTTCCTCAGGTTATTTAAAAAAAAGGGGGAAAAAAAGAAAATTGGATGTGAAAGGTGAGGGAAAAAGAACACTGACAAAGGCAATTTTGGACTTTTAATTCTTAAATTCCTGACAGCTGAAGATAGACCATGAAGATAAATAAAAATGTCAAGAGGCTGGGGTGGTCTGAGTTGGAGCAAGATAAATTCATTTTTGAAGTTATGGTGGAGTATTATAGAGTTCAAATAGATGAAAACAATTTGTTTTAAAGAGGAGGGATAGTTCATTGAAGTTTCAGATTCTATCCTCATTCTTGTTCATTTTTCATAACAACTGACCATTAACGCTTTAAGGATATTGCCTGAAATACAAAAAAAAAAACTTTTTAATGAGTTTATGTTGTCATTTATGCCTAACATTTGATAGCCATCAATAAAATATTGCAATACAGCTGATAAGGCCATTCTCAGATAGATTAAGGGGAACAAACCTTTAGCAGCTTCCTTTCCCTGCACTTAGTAATGTTTAATTTGGTAATTAACCATTTTATGAGACTTCCACTCATTTTACTCTTTCCCTATGGAAGGTGAAGCCACAGCATTTATTAATTTTTTACAATATGCCACTTGTGTTTTCTCTATCCAACATTTCATAGGATGATACTAAATTCTGAGTCTGTTTTCTCCAGTTATGGCTGATCCATCCAAACAAGAAATAGTTTAGAAAGAAAGAAAGAAAGAAAGAAAGAAAGAAAGAAAGAAAGAAAGAAAGAAAGAAAGAAAGAAAGAAAGAAAGAAAGAAAGAAAGAAAGAAAAGAAAACTTAATGTGGCTGTACTTTGTCCTCTCAAACTTATCAAAATTCTTTTTTCTTATTCCCTCTAGGAATCTAATTTCTGTTTTTCAATGTTACTTCTTTACCTTTCTTGGATTTAGATTGGGGCCTTCTGGAAATGTTGTGGAGTAAAAATTTTGGTCAAAGAGGCAGCTCAGAGGGAGACAGAATTTTCAAGAGATGGACCAAGGCAAGTCTGTACAAATAATTCCACATAGACAAGCACATACTTTACTTACCTCTGCCAGTGAAGCAGACAGATGTTGATGCTATTTCTCTTCAGCTTGAACTATTTTCATAGAGTTTATTTTTCAGTTCTCCATATTCTAAAGACAACAAAGCTAAAGTGAAGGATTCTATGTTACAGTGGCTCAAGGGAATGTTGAGTTTGATTCTATTGACAAGGCAACATCTGAAGTTCTTGGTGCTGATCAACATAGTTTTATATCTTCTTGCCTCACAGGGACAATATGACAAAGTCTAAAGACTGCTATAATGTCAAAATTGTAGCCTTCCAGGATCCATCTGCTTTCTGTTCCTACCCCTTAATAACACCACTGGGACCTGTTTTGAATGTAACTTGACAGTTTGAGGGTTCCACCATATTATCTGGGAAATCTTTGCTAATTGATGTCACCGAAATCACTGATTTGAGACTGAGCATTTGGCCCAGTGGTATGCATAGTTATCTTTAATCAATTACTTATTGAATTTGGAGATTATACTCCTTTTGTTTATCAAATTTTGGAAATGATTTCCACTGAATTATAATTCCATCTAAAATAACAATATATGAGAAAATATTTTAATAACAACATTTGCTTTTTCTTCAAGCTTAGTCTCTGAGTTAACAAGAAAAGATTAGAGGGAAAAAAAGTAACAATATAGACCAAGAGCCCAACTGCCAAACAGTTTGATTCCACAATAAATTGCTGAACGATCGATTACCCAGTGACAGACCATTAAGAAACTAGAAAAAGTAATTGATAATTTGCTTTGATGCCTCTGTATATCTACATCAATTTCAAGAGAGATGCTCAATTCCTGAAGTAATCTAGGTCTGAGGGGACTAGTCAGGTATTCAAATTTTTAAATGAAATGAATTCAAGAGTTGTCCATGTCACAATTAACAAAATCAGGTTAATTTAGCAGAAAAGTGTAAGTGCATTCAAAAGAGAAAAGAGATGTTCATTTGGAAGAGTTGATTCAAAGTTTTCCATGGGGCTAATGATCTTACTGTTTCTTTGCAGACAAAGCTTGAGGAAAGAGATTTGATCTCAGGTGTCCTTCCACCAGGAAATTATATGAACAACTTGAACCTAAACCCTTGATTGAAATAATTTCAAGGAGAATTCAAATATTTTTTAAAGTAAAACCTAGTTTAATTTTCCTGGAGGGAGTATGCTTTGGATTTTTTGGCCCATGATTCCTCACCTTGCTGGCAAAGTCCCTAAAGTATTCTAAGTCATGATATCAACTGACATAGAAAGAAAGAATATTTCAACCTGCATATTGATCCAGAGAATCACATATAATTAGATGTGCTCTACTACATTTTTATTATTTTTATTAAATGTTTCACAGTTACTTCTTAATTAAGTTCAGACACAACTCCTGACTGTTTCCAGGCTTTGCCACAGGCCACTTGTTTGAAACCTATGTTCTAGAGGACTTTTTACCACTTAATATTTTTGGATTGTTACTGGACAACCATAATCTAAGAAATTAGATAAAACTAACAAAGGATAGTACTAAAATAAATACTATAAACATGATAGTAAAAATAAATAGATAAGTAACCTACTAAAGGCCTAAACCATTTTAGACTCCTTCCACTCATTTTATTGGATTGACCAAATGAACCTCAGGCCTAGTTTACTTACATACAAACATTATTACATAATACTCTCTATTACAATTGATCTTTCTAGAAGAAAAGACACTAGAAGGTCAAGGGTAGTTCTGGCTCTTTCTGAAATGCACTGACAGCATTTCTCTTGATCTGTGCTAACCATAACTTTCATTCAGTAATCAAATAAAAAAAAAACAATGATCAAAACAAAAACAATTTTGATCATGAAAAATTTGTAGAATAATAATTTAATCTTTTGAAGGGAGGTATAAACATAAGTAGGTCTCATTGTAATGGAAAGATGTATATAACAATAAGCAAGAATCAAGTCTTCTGAAAATTCATAGATTTTAAGTCCTGCAGAGCCAAAAGCAGCATCCCAAAGCAAAATGACAGAAATGAACTCTTTAGTGGCAAAGAAGGAGTTCCTGAGCAATTCACAGCAACAAATATCTAGAAACTCAATTCATCTTGTTATTATTGCTAGCAACAGTTGATGCCTGGGTTTTTTGGTGACTGACTCTACTTTTGATAGATTATTCATTTTTTAAAAATAATCTGCTAGGTTACATTTACTATGGGGACATGTTTTCACATATGACTCACTCTCTGTGAGAATGAACTTCCTCAGTCCTCCTCAAAACTGACCAGCCTTATCATCATATCCCCTCTAATCATAGAAGAGAGATAGAAGAAATATCTCTACATCTAATTCCTTTCCTGGACCTTTGATAATTTTTCTGCTCACCTCTTCTAGGATCTTACTCAGTCATCCCCCTGTCCTGCCTCTTCAATCTCACCATTCACTCTTACCCAAATAGCTGTACCTATTCAATTCTCCCTAAATAAAAATAATAACAATTTTTTCATTCTTCCATCCAATCTTTTTATCATATCATATCCCTCCTCCTCTCAGTTTCCAAACTTGTTGTCTACATTTTATGCTTCCATTCCATTATTCAATGCTCTTTATTTACCCCACCCCTTTAGTATTCTTCCATCACTCCATTAAAATTGTTCTCCCCAAGGTCACAAATGCCACGTTAATGACCTTATACAATGGATCTTGGACAACTACTGGATCATAGATTTTAGGACTTGATTAGACATTTTACAGCTCAGATAATTGAGGCACAGATGTTGAACAACTTATCTAAGATCATGCTGGGAGTCAGTTTGAGGGCAAGTACTTGATCACAGATCCTCTGAATCAAAATCCTGAACTGCAATCACTCATATTGCCTCTCCAGGATGGTCTTTACTTGGTCCTCTTTAACTCTATGCAGCTGTTGACATTTTTAAATCCTAATACCAGTTATGATCTTTGTTCCTTTGACTTCAAGTCTAATTGAAAAAAGCATCATGTGAATGTCAATTATTTGATTATGATGGTCACATCTAAAAACCCCATATTCTTTTGATTTTTTTTTTATTTCCCTCATCTTTCTATGATGACAAATGTCAGAAATCGATTTTTATTCATTTTCTGTCTCAATATAGTTTAAGGATAGAAAGGCTTGATTGATTGTTCTGATGACTAGACTTAATTGGATTGAAATATTCTTGTTAATGTAGATTAAGCTTTAAAGTATATTATGCACACACCTTTTTTGCTTATTTGTTTTTAAGAGAGTCTTTGTTTAATATTTACCAACATAATTAGAACTCTTTCTAGGTATTTAGATGTATGTAATAAAGAATGCATTGGAGGGCAGTTAGGTGGTACAATAGAAAGAGCACCAATCTTGGAGTCAGAAGGACCTGAGTTCAAATCTGTTCTCAGACACTTACAACTTATTAACTGTGTCATTCTGGTCTAGTTAAACCTGATTGCCTTGTAAAAAAGAAAGGAATATTGCATTAGAGAAGATTAAGTTTTGAAATATTGGAGCATGGGGGGGCAGAGCCAAGATGGCAAACTGCAGACAGCATTCTCTGTGAACTCCTGAGACCTTCCCTCAGACCCAGACAAAGTGAACCTCCGAACTGGTTTTGGAGTGAGGGCTCCCCCAAACATTTGGACTACAATGCACTTCTATCAAAAATCTACCTTGAAAGAACTCCGGGGAGGTTAGCCTCAGGGGAAATCGGCCTCTGGTCCCGATCAGACTCCAGCCGGGGCAGAAGTAAGTTCTGCGATAGAGGGGTGGGTTTTAGGCACCCAGGAAGCCCCTAGGAGACACCTGGGCCGCTTTGCTCTGCTTGAGGGCAGGTGCTTTGGCAGATCTGCCTTTGGAAAAGGGTGGATAGAGAGCAACTTAAAACATGGTCCTAGTGCGAATCTAGCCCCACCAGCCTCAGACTCGAAGTCAACTCGGCAAACTGCCCCAGGGCAAATACAAATCGTTGCAGTATTTTCTGCTGGTGACCGATACCACAACTTTAAATCATGAGCAAGAAGCAGAAGAGAGCTCTCAACATAGACAGCTTTTACGGAGAAAAAATAGAACAGTCCCCAGATCCTGATATTTTGAAAACAATCCCACATGAAGCCACAAAGGTGGACTTAAGCTGGTCTCCCTTCCAGAAGGCTTACCTGGAAGATTGCATTAAGAATCTCAAAACAGAGCTAGAAGAAGAATGGGGAAATAAATTGAGATAAGGGCAACAGAAATATCAAAAACAGGAAAACAGGACTGGTAAATTGGAAAAAGAAAACAATTCACTGAAAAACAAAATTGGTGAATTGGAAAAAGACAACAATTCACTGAAAAAGAAAACTGGCAAAATGGAAAAAGAATGCATTGAATCAAGAAATTCAATTGGCCAGCTACAAAAGGAGCTAAAAAAGATAACTGAAGGAAATAATACTTTAAAAATTAAAATTGAACAAATAGAAGTAAATGACTCAATAAGACTTCCAGAATCAGTCAAACAAAAACAAAAAAAAAATGAAAAAATAGAAGAAAATATGAAATATCTCCTAGGAAAAATAACTGACTTGGAAAACAAATCCAGGAGAGACAATCTAAGGATTATCAGACTCCCTGAAAGCCACGATGAAAAAAAGAACCTTGATGCTATCTTCCAGGAAATCATGAAAGAAAACTGCCATGATGTTTTAGAATCAGAAGGCAATATTGGCATTGAAAGAATTCACCGATCACCACCTGAAAGAGACCCCCAAATTAAAACCCCAAGGAATATCTTGGCCAAATTTCAGGACTATCACACCAAGGAAAGGATATTGCAAGCAGCTGGAAAGAAACAGTTCAAATACCGAGGAACTGTAATTAGAATTACACAGGATCTGTCAGATTCCACATTAAAGGATCGAAGGGCCTGGAATCAGAAATTCCGAAAGGCAAAAGAACTTGGATTACAGCCAAGAATAAGTTACCCAGCTAGAATGAGCATCACCTTCCAGGGAAGAAGATGGTCATTCAATGATACAGGAGAATTTCACCTATTTCTAATGAAAAGACCAGATCTGAACAAAAAATTTGACCTCCAAATAGAGAACTCAAGAGAAGCATAAAAAGGTAAAAAGGAAAACTCTTGAGAACTATACTTCTACTATAGGTATCCTTAAAAAATGGCGGTATAATTTGATTTTTCTTTGATAATAATGGAAAAGAAATTAGAGGTGAAAGGGATACCATACTGAAAAAGAAAAAGGGGGAGGGGAAGGAGGCAAAATAAAGTAAAAATAAAGGAGTTAAAATAAGGCAAAATATCATAAAGAGACACAGAAGATCTAATATAATTGAGGGAAAGAAGGGA
>JAJPUD010002546.1:128468-188275 GCA_023553655.1 Myrmecobius fasciatus
AAAAAAAATGAATAAAAAACCAAAAAGAGCTCTCACCATAGACAACTTTTATGGAGAGAGGGAAGAACAGACCTCAAATCCTGAGGCCCCTAAAGGTAAAGCAACTCCAGAAAAAGCCCCAAAGAGAGACATAAATTGGTCTCCATGTCACAAGGCTTTCTTTGAAGATTGCATAAAAAATCTTAAAAGAGAGTTAGAAGAAACATGGGGAAACGAAATGAGATCACTGCAAAATAAAATAGAAAAAATGAAAAAAGAATGCAAGGAATGTATTCCAATTAAATAAAATGCTGACTTTTGGTTTTAGATTGATGCTAGTTCTATTTAAAAAATGTCAATTTATTCCTGTTTTCCTTGTGCTTTGTTACCAGAATGGATGCTATAGCTTGTTTAAAAAAACAACTAAAAAAAGAAACTTTTTTGTGTATCTATTAATATGACCAAATAATTTTGTAACAATTTTTAAAAGAAATTTAGATATAAGAGACATGCTATGGTCAATACCCTTTCAGCCCCATTTAGACTTTGCAATTTCTACATTTATATTTCCTTTTATATCAAAATTCATTAGTTGCTAGAAATTAACAGGACTTTAGATATATTTAATATAAATTTCTCCTTTTAGAATAAAGGCATTTGAGGCCCCAAAAGAATTGGCTTATTCAAAGTTACAAATCAATAAATGATGTATCTAGGATCAAAATCTAGAATTTCTGACTTCTACTCAAATATTTTTCTTTGTTTACTTTCACACCACACAACTTTGTACTACTAAAGCATATCACAATAAAACAACTATTCCTGGGTTCCCAGAATAGTGGTTTTCAAATTTTTGTTCTCAGGATTTCTGGACCATACTTTGAGAACTACTGATCTAGAAGAGACTACTTTAAGTTTAATAAGATTTAAGCAAATTGTGTAAAACATTTATGGAGATTGTATGGGAGGATGTGAACAAGAAATACAAGAATAAGAGACTATGAATGAGTTGAGAGCTACATTGTAGTAGGACTGAACAATGCTGAAGCCAGTGATCCCTTTAAGTCTCAAAGCACAGGCTATTGTAAATCGTTTTTATCTCTTCTACTTCATATTAAAAAGTTCCAAAATTTAGAGAGTTCCTCTTTGACCATCTGCAGAATTCTATGTTTCAAAAAAATTCTCCCACCAATCATCTTGGGTAATCTGAAATCTTTCCTGTGTTTTCTAACCCATGTACATTTTTAATATTGCCACTTCTTAAAGTGTAAGTTATGTCCTGCACATTTGATATATTGCAAGCTCATGTCCCACTACTATCTAGCAGCTATCTATCACTAGTGTTTCTATGCCAAGGGAATACAAATTCATTTTAATAATCACTTAAGCAAAGTATATGTAATTTGGAACTCAATTATAGATTGCATGGGGAAAGGGGGAGGAATCAGTTAATGCAATATAAAGCCAAGTATCAGAAATTTATAGAGATATGAGTTATTTAGCATTGTACTATTGTTCACTTTTTTTGATGTAAGTAACCAATATAAGTAACACTTTCTATGCTTCTTGAAATTAATATTGTATTAGAAGTGGGATTTTTTTTGAATGAGGCTTTTCCTTAAACATAAATTTGAATTTCATGTAGGCCATCCCTGTTTTAATCTTATGGTATATTATATATCGCTCCAGGTTTGTCATTCTTTTTTATATTATTTCTATAATTTGGTGCCTTAAATTAGTAGCCTCAAGAGTATGTTATCAGTCCTCTGCTTATATATAAATTATTTAAAGTACAAATTCTAAACCTTTTGTGTGTGTGTATCTCATTTGTTTTTTGTCTTTCACATACTCTCCTTGGATAACCAAAACATATTCTCATATTCAAGAAAAAAGTCTGCCAATTTTTCAACTACAAAATGTTTTTCTACTTCTGTTGTTTTTTCTGGCACTACTTTTTTTTCCCCTTAATGATCCTAATTTTTAAAATCATAAGCAAGGAGAGCTAATTAGTCAGTTAAGAGGTTTAAATGCAGGCAGGGTGGGTGGCCTTGGAACACATTTTCAAAGCTGCATTTGGATTCATCTCTTTATTTTTCTCTTAAATCTAAAACTTAATTTTAAAAGTGTTGATAATTATCTACATAGGGAACCAAACTTGTAGAAGTATTCTAGCAATATAACCAATAATGCGCTTGCTAAAATTTATCTATTTTATCATCCCTTCTCTTTTTCATAATCCTAGGCTTAATACATATATCTACATAGACTTATACAATGAAAATGCTTAAAAGAACTTAGTCCAAATAGCACATTTTTCTTAGTGAGGAAATTGGCCTTAAGAGCTTAAGTTATCTTAATATCTATATGGTATATATATATATATATATGGTACATATGGTACATATGCTAACTACATGGTAAATTGGAAAAAAAAATAAAAACATTATGTTCAGGAATTAAGGAATCTATTACTACCTGTGTGTCAGCCATCTTAACTTGTAGCTTCCATACATATCAAGTCAGAAGATTGTATTAGATGTTTCCTGAGGTCTTCTAGCTATAGTTTTGTTATCTTGACTCTTTTGGTACTCTTACTTTCCTTTATCTGTTATCACCAAATCAAAGCATCTTGCTTTGGATCAACCAAGTTTTTTAGAAAGAAGATACTGTGACTGTTTCTAAAAATACAAGAAAATGAGACACAACCCTAGATTCCAGCAGTTTAAAATCAAATAAAACATGTACATGAAATATATTTATTCATTCACTTATAAATTCAATACATATATTTATGTATAGAATATAGGTAGACTCAAATTAGTGCAAAGAATGCACTAATGAGCATATATAATGCAAATTCACACTGAATTATGTAAATTATTTTATTTTAGACAGCTATAACTTTGAATAATGTGAATTCTAATGCATATAACTTATTCAGTATATTCATTATTCTCACTAATCCAGACCTAGATGTATCTCCTGCATTCAACTGTGTTGAGTATGAGGAGATTAAAAAAAAAGCTGAATAAGATTTTCATATTATTAGATTATAAGAGAAATGAGAGATGTAAATAAATATTTACACTTCAAGCAATAGTTAAAAAATAAATTAATAAGCTAGTTTACTTGATTCCTCAAATTACTATGTAGATTTCATCTTTTTCTTGACAGCTTCCTCCCCAATCAGGAGAAACATCCATCATAGCCCCATTTCAACTTATTGTTGACCACTTCTTTGAGACCATAGTTTTAAGTACAACCCCTTTCATGCTTTACTTCTGATTGGAAAATGGAGAGATCCTCCCAGAACTTTCATTTAAAAAGGAAGCATATGCCCAAGTTTATTTTTCCTTCTTCGTTTTCCACTCAGCTGCACTCCTTTGAACTTCTCCATCATGGACCTGAATCAGGTACTTTCCCATTCATCTTCTAGATTTCCAGCTTTGATTTGAGTATTATGTTCCCCCATTAGATTGTAAATTCTTTGAGAGTAAATTATTTTAAATTATTCTTCATATTTGTAGGATATATCATAGTAGTATATAACATGTATAATATATATATATATATATATATATATATATATATATATATATAACTAGTATGTAATAGAGACAAAATTAGTACTTTCTGACTGTCTTCAATTATGTCTGTACTTGTCCTTGCTAGTTTTCCCATTCTTTTATAACCCTGTGCTCTGAGTCCCAATTTCCCTAATAATGACTTTTACATTGGGTCTACTATTTCAAGAAAAGTTCCATCCATGCTATACTGACACCTCAATTAATTTTACAGATTCAGTCCCCTCTTTGACAGCTGTGTTGTATGCAATAACTTTTTTTGCAGAAAATATCCAATTCCCCTTTATACATTGTGTAGTAACCATTAAAATTTACAGTTTAAGTTCTTTTCTGCTTTATTAATTTATATTTGTTACCCTGATAGCATAGTGCCTAGCAAATGACAAGAGTTGATTAATGCTTTATCTATGATAATTTATTAAGGGGTTACTAATATACAAATAATTATATTAGGTAATGTGGATACAATGATAAAAATAAAATAGTTTCTGCCTTTAAAAAGCTAACATTTTAATAAGCAAGAAAACAGGTCCACATTGACATATAGGAAAAAAAAAACAGTATGCACGCAATGAATATAAAATAAATGCAAGGAAATTTGAGGAGTGAAGTATTAACAACTGGGTGGTAAAGAATAACCTCCTTTAGGAGCTCATTTGAGCTGACTTGAAAAGAATTAGGACAGTTTAGATGCAAAAGTGAAGATAAAATTCATTCCCACCATGGGGGGACCACGTGGTCATTGCATGATGATAAGAGATGGAGAATGACATATGAGAAATATCAAGAAGGTCAGTTTGACTCAAGTGAAGAGTATAGGGAGGGGAACATAATATAAAATAAAATTTAGAAGATAGAGCAAAGCCATATGAATGACCAATCAATGAAGTTTTTGTCTGATCCTTAAGATCACATGGAGCTACTATAGTTTGTTGACCTGGTCAATTCTGTGATTTTCCATTATTTTTATGAATCCTATAAGAAGAATATTGACAAATAAATGACATATGAGAGGTATAAGCTAAGTGGCATAAGGGAGGCATATAATTAGCTATTTGAAATTATGGATTATAAAAACAATTTAGAAGATGAATTCCCATGGTGGTGATAAAGATTTAAATTAGATAAATACACTATTATAAGTAATGGTGACTTTGTTCAGATAAAACTACATGAAACACACCTAGTATACACATTTTTGTGACTCTCTCCAAAAATCTTTGGTAACCTGGTGGAAACCCAGGTAAAATTAAATGGTCAGTATTAACCAAGGTTTAATTGGTTATGGATTGGTATGGATGACTAAGATACAGAAAAAAGGAAGAGAAAGGAGAGAAAGAATCTAAAGTACAAGGACAGGAAGTTTGGAAATGGCTGGCATTAGAGTACAATTTAAGCAAGCAGGCAAGGGAAATCAAAAGAAGATTGATGAATTGGGGGGGGGGAGGAAAAGAAGTACAGGGAAATTAAATCATAATAAGGTTGAAGAGAAACTTCACTAAGAGTAAAAAAATAGTATGATCAAGTAAATGGATCATGCTTGTTAAGAGGAGGAATTTTATCATCCTAAAAGTGGACCACTTCCAAATGATATAGCATCATGGATGACAGAAAATAAGTGACAATGAGGTCCTAGTTATGGGGCCCTTAGTGAGCATTTATATACATAAAAGATGGTGCCAACAGAAGTAGGCAGTTCAAAGAGAAATTTAACACCTTGATAATAGGGAAAACCATTGTGTTTTAAAACTACTACATTCTTTCTTGCATTGGAGTTGTGTGTGTAGTATAAATTTACTCTTATTTTTATAGTATAGTGTAAATATTAATATACATATTTATTCCATGTATATAAAAAGATATATCACCTATGTTATATACATGTACATATGCATGCATATAGCACATATATATTTATGTTTTGGCTCCTTTGGGTTTTTTCTTTGGGACAAACAATATGCCATCTTTGTTATATACATGTACATATACATGCATATAGTATATATGTATATGTATGTATGTGCATATATATATATGCTTTCTTTATAATCCATACTCAAACCAAAAGTTGCTTTGTTTTTCAATGATAACATTTACATTTTCTCAAAAATATTATTATTATTTATGAATGTCTTGGACTTTTATGGCAATTATTCCTATCTCTTCTTTAAATTAAATAGAAGCTTCTTAGATGTTATTTCTCTAGACAAATCACTTCATTTTGAACTACCATTTGAGCTCCTTGCCAGTTAGTTGTTATCTGTCTTGTTTGAAGAGGGCCAAAATAATATCACTATCTTGGGCTCAAGGCACGATGTGTCCAGTAGTTATTGATTGGATCAACATGAGCTCAAAAGTCCCTACCACAGATTCATGTGCATCTCATGTTTCTTTTGAGCTATTATGATTCTGCTTTGCTTTTAGAGCATGGAGCCTTTTTTGATGTAGACATGCCTTGCTGTGTGATCTTGTACAGATATCTCCCATGTCTCCCAATCAATTTCAAAATTCTTCAGGGAAACCTTACAGCTGCCCTTGTATCGCTTCTTCTGCCTTCCATGTGAGTGCATTCTTTCGGTAAGTTCTCTATAAAACAGTTTTTCTCTATTTGCTATAACCAATGGTTCAACAGGAAAATAGCATACTGCTTCCTGGTGGATAACCTGTTTTCTTGATGTTAATAGTTAGACCAATTAGCACAAATAGCAGAGAATCGACTATTTTGTATTTCAGCACCAGAGACTGCTTTGAGTGTGCAATCCTCTATGAATAAAAAATTGTATACCAACTCTCCCTCTACTTTACTCTTAGCTTGTAGCCTTTTCATGTTCAATAACTTATTGTCAGTATGATAGCTCACCTCGATGTTGTTTTTGTCCCTATTGAAGGTATCTGACAATATTGCTGAAAATATTATGCTCAAAAACAAAGGAGCAAGCACACAGTCCTGCTTCACTCCATTTATGACTGTGAAATTTTGAGTGTTGTCCATTATCTAGAACCTATGAAATCATGTCATCATGGCACTGCACTGCCATACATTGCTAATGAACCTTTCCATGTAACCAATTTTGGCCTGGGACCTATTATTGGCCAATCAGTGAAAACAGGTTTAAAGACATAGTCAAATAGTTCTATTTGAATCACAGTGGCATTTAATAAATCCTAGTTTTTCAGAGCAATGGTTCAAAAAGTCATAAATGAAAACTACATGAAACAAAAAAGTTGATTATTTCAATGTTTTAAATAAAATAAATAAATAAGGAAAAAAATCACAAACTCCAAAATTTCTTGTGAAGTGATACAAAATTATATTCTTTTGGGCAGAGCACCCATATGTAAGAATATAATTCCTCATATGGACAGAGGGAGAAGAGGAAAAGGAAGAGAAAAAGGAAAAGAAAGAGGAGGAATGGTAGGGGGAAGAAAAAGAAAAGGAAGAGGAAGAAGAGAAGTTCACTGATTGGTCAATAACAGATCTCAGCCCAGGACTCACTTGCTCACTATTTCATACTACACAGAGTGAGTGTGAATAGTAATTGCTTTATTCTGGCCAGAACTTTGCCACAGTTTACCTAGTCTTTAATTACAGAATGTCTATTGCCTCAATCAGAGACCTGGGAAAGACCTTAGCTTAAAAAGGCAAGGTCCTCCAATGTATCCAGGGCCATAACTTAATAGTCTTGACCTTTGTCTTGCCACTTGGATTCTGATGACTACGAAAAATAAAGTAAGATTGATGACTTTGCATAACAGTACTTCTTTGAAATCCAATTCACTTTCAGATTTAGACATCACTTTTCTGATGTCATTGATTCCCTTCTAGAATGAAGGATCAACAACAATCTGTGAGCAGTAGTTATTAGTTTCTGTGGATCCAATTGGGCAGTTCTAGCTGGGCAATGCCACTCTAAGATTTTAAATTGTAAAGAATTTGTTAATCTATTTTGATAAGGGAGTTTCTTTCCTAAGAAGCTCCTTAAAAAATGTATCACAGATCCAGAAACCTCCCCACTCCAAAAAAATCTTCCATATATATTACATTTTACCAACTCTATTCTGGTTACATGAAGACCATTAGACCATGCCATTTGCCCTGACAGTACCTCCTCAATAGCCAATAAACTTTTATTATGCCCCTACTATTTACCTATCACTGAACTAAGCATTCGGTGTTAGTCTGTAATTAAATATTTATTAAGTACCTATTATGTGCCAGGCACTTTGATAAGCACTGGGAATACAAAAGGAGATAAAGACAATAGTTGCTTTCAAGAAACTCAACATTTAATGAAGGATGCAGCAAATGAATAAATATAGACACACTAGCTCTATTTAGGATCAATAAGAAAGAAGTACAAGCATTGAGAGGTTGGGAAAAGCTTCCTAAATAAGATAAAGTTTTTTGTTGAATTATGTCCAATTTTTTATAATCTCATTGGAGATTTTCTTGGCCAACATATTGAAGTGGTTTGACATTTCCTTCTGTAGCTCATTTTACAGATGAGGAAACTGAAGAAAACAAGACTAAGCCACTTGCTCAGTCTCACAATAAAATGTTTAGGGTTGGATTTGAACTCAGGCCTTCTGTCCACTGTACCATCTGGCTAATTTATTTATCTGGGGCTAAAGGAACTTGAGAAATCAGTAGATAAACATAAGGGGGAAAAACATTTCCACTCAGAAAAAATGATCAGAAATAATAGATGAAATGTCTTATTCAGAGAACAGCACAGATTCCAGTGTCACCATATCAAGAAAGCAAGGGATAAGAACACTGGAAAAGGTAAAGAAGTTAATATTATAAAAGGCTTTGAACAACACATAGAGGATTTTAAAATTAAATACTGGAAATCCTATTTGAATCTCATAGTACTGTGAAGATGCCATTATATTCCCATTTTAAAGTTGAGAGAACTAAAACAGAACTTGCCCTGGATCACAGAAATGGCACTATTTTAGTCTGGATTTTAACTTATCTTTCTGACTCCCGGCCTAGTGCTCTATAATATATGCCATCTAATTATGTAGGAAAAAAGAAAGCTACTTGAAGGATTTTCCAATCTAAAGGAAGAAGACAATGTATTAAAGAAAACTGAAAAAAAGGGGAGGAGACAGAAGCTATCCTGTGCTGGAGCATGGTGGAGAAGTCAAAGACCAAATGTCTGGGTGGGAAATAAATTCCTTTGGATTCCCTCATCATTTGTTTTAAAAACCTCCATATCTATTTGCCAGTGTTAATTAACCTATGAAGAGAAGTACTTCTAGGGCTTGATATAATCTGACAAGTGAATGCATTGTAATTCTGGGACTTTCCATCCATTTGACAACTAAACATTTATTTAGTATCTTCTTCAAATAGAATAAGAAATCTTTAAAAATAGGAACTGTCTCAGGATTTTTTGTTTTTGTTTTTGCCTCTATTTTTATCCCCAGGACTTAGTACTATGCAGAGCACAGAGTAAGTCATACACACACACAAATATACAGTCACACACATATGTGTACATATATATATATATATATAATGTATATACATACATGTATATATATACCTTCATGAATATATGTATGAATAATAATAGATGCTATATTTTTAACATACTTAGCAAAGCGTTTTAAACACATTTTTCTCAAGTGCTTAGCTTCTTCCCCTGTCAGGAAGAAACTATCATCAGATAATTCTATTATCAGATAATTCCCAGACTATCAAGATGGAACTTTTTAGCAACCCCCATCATCCATCCCTCAACTTCTGGATATCTTCAGACAACTTTTTGAGATATTGATTAGCATATCTCCAGCTAAATACATTTCATTTGGTTCCTGACTTTTCCCCCTGACTTCCTGATTTCACTTTTCTTGTCTCACTGACAGAAACCCCTAAATTTCCTCTATAAAAGATCTGCTTTTGGTGAAGATCTTTGCTGAATTCTCTTCAGAACTAAATGTACTATGAGATACTCTTTTTCTCCCTCATAGTCCCTTCCTTCTCCTTACTCCTAGCTAACTCTGGTCAGTCTAACCTGCCAGTCAAAGGCTTTCAATTCTATTTCATATTTGCCACTCCTGGTGTGTGTATCTCACTTATTTTTGTCTATAAACTTTTTGGCAAAGAAAATGATCACTGTGAATTTATCACATGTTTATTTTGAACTAAGTATTGTTACCTCAATCTCATCATTTAATACAGTGACAGGTACATATTTGGGGCTTAATAGATCCTTGCTGACTTGAGAAGTTCTCATGTGAGTTTCCCAAGAGGGCTTCATGTTAAGTTAGAGTAATTTCCATGATCATTTTATAGATAAGGAAAATGAGTCTCAGAAAGGTTATGTGCCTTGTCTTATATCACAGGGCTAGTAAATGGCAGGTGAGGACATAAAACCATTCTCTATACCTTTTCTTTTTTCCTACTGTATATCATGTTGTGCACCTCAGTGCATTTAATCAAAATGATCCCAAGTGTTTCACTGAAATCATAAACAACTTTCTACCTGTCACTCACAATAAGACATTATTGAACCAAAGAAGGAAAAAAAATATAAAATCAACAAGACACACTGAAACATATATGAATTTCAAGTGTTCTTGAAGACTTATAAAGAGAATATTTGTTTATTCTTAGCAGTACCTAATTTTGTTTCTTATACAAATCTTCTTGGCCTGAAAAGTCACTCTTCCAATTTAACATCCTGATCAGTAAAGTGGATATGGTTTAAGTGGGGATTACATTTTCAATTAAAATATAAGTGGTTCTTGAAATTTCTAGAAAGTGCTTTGTCAAAACATCAAGTTTTGGCCAAACTTGAAAGAACTGAAAACATTAGAGAACTTTCTCCAAATCCTAAATTTTGAGAGATAGTTAGTGGGCGTGATAATTAGAATTCTAGATTTGTAGACAAGAAGTTCTCTCTGAGAACCTTTTAGCTGTGTGACTCTGGATAAGTCACTTAATATCTTAAGCATTAGGCACTGCATTTATTATATGAGAGAAATACATTTAATAGCCCCTGAGGTCTCTTCTAGCTAAGTCTATAAGTTTTTTGACTAACTCAAATAGTACTTCAATGAACACTGCTTGTTCTAATTCTATTTAATAGGTCAAATTAATACTTAAAATGGTCAGGCTTATTTGTTATACTTGATATGAAACTTTCCCTCCTTTTTTAGAGGAGACAATAGGTAGTCAGAATAGTTAGTGGCTTTGGAGGAAAAAACAACTTTGAATTGTAGGTTTTCTTCCCAAGAACATAGTATATAATTTATGCTTATCATGTGTCAATTGTTAATTTCAAAGTTAGCTAACTGAAACTTTAGGTTGTGAAAAGACTCAGTACTGTAAATGACATGAATCACTTCAACTCATGAGCTCCAGTTGGTTATAGTATTTTTCATCTTCAAGGAATCTAAGACTGGTAACAGATTTAACAGAGGTTTATTAAACTTAGGATACTGTCATGAAAACTGCAAGCAAAGGTAAAACATTTCTTTTGTAAAGTTGTCCTCAGTTTCACAGTAGGCATTTAGGTAACTTTGTATCCTTCTTTCTGGCTCAGCAGGAAGAAAATTTTACCATTAAGGAAACCTGATTTTATGCATGTTTGCCTTAATTTAGATGGGGTTCTCAATACCACAGTAGCCTATTTAGTTTGGCTGTGAATAATGTGAAACAGATAGCTTTCATTTTATTTCAAGCTGAAATTTATAATGTTTTCTTAGTAGCTCTTTTTTAGCACAAGATATTTTGAATTCTAGGACCCCAACTTCAAACATTCTTGCTTGTTCATTTTAAAAATACTTTTGAAAATATGTGAAAAAGGCAGAATGTCTAATTCAAATGCAAACTCTTAAAAAAAAAGACAAGGGGAATAAATATCAAACAAGAACTGTCTAGCTCAAATTTAGTGCTAACTAAAACTTACTGTTTTCCATTGGAGAAAAACTAAAGGGAGAAGGGACAAGGGGAGAAAGGATCACAAAAATATGCTTTTAAATTCAGAGACAAGCATAGAATATAAATGTCATTTGAACGTCAGATAAAACTGGAATTGTTTTTAATGTTTGCTGGTGAATAGATGGGGAATTGGACAAATCTACTTTTGAATAAAAATTCTATCTTAATTATGTGAATTGGGATTATGATGAAATTGCATCATTCTTATATTATCTTTTATTTTTGAGTAGTCTTTATGTTATTGCAAAACCTTCTATTATGTGTTAGGGTAGTATATTAGTTTTAATTCCTAAAGGAAAAAGTGATTTATGTAAGAAATGGACATTATGCACATATTGGGTATTGCTCATGAGGAGTGAGGGAGTAACAAAAAGGCAAATCATCTTATTCCCTCTAAAACATAATGATAGAGGATATTTCAGGATCTGATTGATCAGTTCATGCAATCAACATTTATTAAATATTTACTAATTACCAGGCACTATCCTAATTAAATAAAAAACAATTCCTTCTCTTAAGGCACTCACATTTGACATAACAAGGTATATGCAGGATATATGCAGAGTAGACTAAAAGACAAAAGGGAAGGCACTAGCAACTACAAAATGCAAGAGTTCCGCTGCAGATCAGATTTTAATTGCATCATGAAGGAGGACAGGAAACTAAGATTCAGAGGTCAGGAAGAAAACATTCCAATTATACAGAGACAGGAGATGCATTGCCTTTGTTGTGGTGTGCTGTGTTCTGAGTGTGTGTGTGTATGTGTGTGTGTGTGTGTGTGTGTGTGTGTGTGTAACAACAAATAGACTAACATGGTAGATTATAGACTGAGTGGATGAAAGTAAATAAGAAAGATAGGATGGATCCAGGAAGTGAAAGGTTTTAATTGACAAAATGTTTTATATATGTTCCATCAATAGTCACATAGGGAGTCATTTCAGTTTATTGAGTTGGGAAATGTACACAATGAGAATCTTATACTTTAGGAAAATCTCTCAGTTAACTGAATAGAAAATGGATTGGAATAGGGGAAAGGAGATAAATTAGAAAAGTATACAATATTCCAGGATCTGTAATTGCATAATATCTATGTGAGTACATAGAATGGGACATATACATATATACAAGACATGGTATGAAAGTTGAAATCACAAGATTTTGCAACAAATTGAATGTGTGCAATGAATGATAGTGAAAGAAATTATTATTAAATAACCAACTATTGGGGAAATCCAGATTTGTTTCCCTTCTTTGATCTTCATTCTCTGTGGTCAAACCAGCATCTGAAGTATGTTTTAATTTTGGACCTAATGATATATCTATCTAAGGACCAATGTAGTTGACTAAGTCTTACAAAGATTATAATCAGGTTGGTCATAGATCAATTAATTTTCCAGCCAAATCAATTATCAAAAATCATATTCCAAGTTTTAGAAGGGTTGAGATTTTTTTCAGCATGCATAGACAAATCAGCAGTGTTTGATAGTCATATATTCAAGAATGCAAACAAACTCTTCCATCTACTAACTATTTAGTTTCACATTTCTTGGTCAATGGATCTATATTGATATGGGAAAAAATGATTACAGAAAAGAAATAAGCACTTATATAGCTTCTATGTGTGCCAGCTAGAGTGGTGAGTATTTTTTAAGACAAATATTGTTTCATTTGACCTTAACAGCAATCCAGCAAGTTCAGTGCTATTATTATCTCCATTTTAAATATAAGGATACTGAACTAAAAAGAGATAAAATGATTTACCAAAGATCATGCAGCTAATAAGTAACTGAAGTCAGACTTGAACTTAAGACTTCCTGATTCCAGGCCCAGCATTTTATTTAATGTTCCATGTCTCTCCTTCTTTAATCAGGAAATTTCAATGTATTGTTCCTTTAAGGAGAACATCAAGTTAAAATTGGTAGAGAATGTATATTAGGAAGGCTCCCAGACTTCACTGTCCCCTCTTGCACAAAGACTGTATTTTTATTTATTTTAATGGATATGGCACTTGCTTGAGAATGGGCTAGAAATTTTTGACTTGAAAAATTCCTAATATTTGTTTTTTTTTCCACATAGGATATCTAAATTATCCACCAGACTTTTATTGTGATACTGTCAAAATGTTCCTCAAAATGCCTTTTACCAGGAAAACTCTTCTTTCCCCCTGTTTTCTTCAGATTAGTATGTAAACTGTACAAGCATTAATATGTCATGCTTTATTTTACAGATACCAGAGTTTAATTTCTCTTAAATGGAAATGAAATACATCACAAACTAGGCAGAAATGAGGTAAAATTTAATGGAAAGAAATAAAATGAAATAAATGTTTTATTCTCATAAGTTTAATGTTTAGTTAAATCCTAGTCTGTTGGTGACTTTATCTGATACACACATCTTCTCAGGTTATTTTCCAAGGACTTAATAAAAATGTGAAACTTTCATCTACTACTAAAAAGTTAATAAAATTGGGATTCATAGCAGAACTAAAGTTAATATCTAATCTCCTATTCATGACATCCAAGATGAAGATTCTAATTTGTTCTACGGATAGTCTGATAATTATCTCCTTTTTTATTGTTTATTAAGGAATTTTAAGGAAAATTAGATTTTTTTCCTCATGCTGTTTGTGTGACAGATCTTGCTTCCAAACTAGTTTATTATTATCAAAAGAATGCAGAACCAGAGAAGTTAAAGGAGTCTGCTTATATTTTTGTCAGTTTGTTCATTGTATCTTCCTTGTTAGCTCTTTCTATACTTTCAGAGTTACGTTCATATGAACTTAAATATCCATTTCCCCCTAAAAATTTGTAGTGATGTATTTTACATATTTTAGAGTTATGATTATATGTCAGTGCTTTCTGAAAACAAACTTCATAACAGAAGAATGAGGCATACTTAAGAAATCATTATTTCAATCATCATCACATGTTGTAAGCTCAGAAATATACTTTCACAGTTGTGTACTAAAAAAGAGGACTGAATTTGGAATCAGAGGACCAGGACTCAGATAAAATTTCCTTTTTAACTTTAAGTCAATGATTCTCTGTGAATGGATTTGTGATTGTTGCACATATTTCAGTTTTGGTGGAAGAAGAAAGGGATATATTGAAATACTTAAAAATAATCAAATGCTTCAGAGCAAAGTTATTTTCTTCTTATCCAGCTCAATGCAGAAAGGCAGATAAAGAAGTCTGCAGATACTGCATATAGCATCTGGTCAAGAACAGTCAGATACAATATTCCAGCACAGGGAGAAGCTGTATGTTATAGGAAAAAAATATCCAGCAAATTAAGGCCTAAACTTTTGTAAAGTTTAGAAACAGGTGTAAGGAGCTTTTGTCACTCACTATCTACTTCTAGATCTTAGATTCAGGTATGACTGAAGAGGATAATTTCCCCTAGAGGTGAAATTTAAATTCTAATCTTTTTGATGATAGAAAAATCCTAAATATCATATTTCAAGAAACTATAAAAGAAAACTGCCAAAATGTTTTAAAACCTGGGGCAAAATAGAAATAAAGACAATCAATGGTCATATTTTAAAAGCAAAACCCCAAGATGAAAACCCTCAAGGGCATCATAGCCAAAAAAAAAGCTTTCTAGTTAAAGAAAAATTACTACAAGTATCCAGAAAATATTCAAATACAAAATATTCACAATCATTAAAATGTTTTAGCATCTAATACTATAAAGAAGCAGAGAGTTTACAAGTTTACAATAAGCAGATAATAAATAATTGGTTTAAATTCAAGAAAAATTATTTATCCAACAAAGATTACTGTGGAAAATGGGCCTTTAATCAAAATAGAGAACTTCCAAATGTATCTGATGAAAAGAAGTTCAAATATAGGAGTCCAGAGAAGAATAAAAAGCTAAAGATGAGAAACAATCACATAATACTAAACAAGGAGAAATTGCTTTCATTCATGTTGGGAAGATGGTATCTATCTTCAGGGTAGAGGTTCTAATTAAACAGAGGCCCTGGCAGTGTTCTGTATCTCCTGATCAGCTAGAAAGAGAAAGGAAAAAGAAGAGGAGTGAAAAGGGAGAGGAAGGCTAGGGAAAATAGATTGATAGTGCACAAATAGAATTCTATTATCAATAATGAGAAAAGGGTGGGTTAGTACCAATACTTGTATGAACTTATCAAAGGAGGGAAGAACATATATGAACAGATGGATACAGAAATATATTTTAGTAAACAGGTTAACAAAAGGAACATAAGAGAAGGCAGTGGGGAGTGGGGTAGATAAATAAAAGGGAAACTACATTTAGGGAAGTATAATTTCTAAGCAAAACAAACTGCAAATAAGGATGTACAAAAATATTAATATCAGCTCTTTTTGTCATGGAAAAGAATTGGAAACTAAAAGGCTGCTCATCATTTAGGTTATATACCATAACCTGAAAAAAAATTATGGTATATAAATGTGATGGAATATTGTTGTGCTGTAAAAAATGATGGAGATAATTATAAAAGTCTCATTTGAACTAATGGAGAATGATTAGAACCAAATGAATAATTTATATACAGTTGTATTGTAAAGAGAAAAACTTTGAAAGATTTAATAATTCTGGTCAATAGAGGCCTAACCATTATTTTAAAGACTGAGGATGAATAAGCTTCCCACTTCCTGATAGAGGAGTGAAAGATACAGAGTGAATAGTAAGATTTTTTTTTAGTGAAACATACAGTAATTTATTTTTCTTGAGTATACATTTTTAACAAGTTTGTTTAGTTTGTCTTTCTTAATTGAGAGTAGAGAAGAGAAATAAGTCTTACTAAAATAAATAAATGCATAAAACAAAATTACTTTCCAATTTGGAAATGAAGATTTAATTGAACATAACATCTCTCTCTCACCAAGTGTAGGAAAAAGTTACACTGAATCTATTTGCCTAGATTTTACAAACCTGAAAAATGTTTATAAATATTTTACTCAATGGAGAATTGAATTTATTTTTCATGTTAATGCCATAGTAGTGTGGTTTCCCCATTTCTGCACTATTTCCCCCTCCCCTATTCCCATTACACAAATGTGCCAGTTATAAGTTTGTATGATTTTTGCAACAACTTAAAATCTGACAAATAAAGATATAGATAAATCAACATATGATATATATATATAATATATAGTCTGACTTTGTTGTTTCAAAATATAGATGTATGCATGTATATATGCACATATTTGCATATATACATATCTAAACATACACATATGAATATATACACATGCACAAATACAGATAGAAAGATAGATAGATATATGTACAGATCACAGTTGGGAAAGGAAGAGAGGAAATACAATATAGAAAATGGAGGGTCAGCTTGAAAGTGAAGAAATTCTGGGATAAAGTGATTCCTCTGACAGAATAGTTGTGAACTATGGAGATATCACTTAGTCTCTTAATACTCTTGGAAAATACAAATCTTTATAATACAAACATTTATAAGCAAATTGTACTGATATTGATGGTAAATAATTGGAAACTAAAAGGCTGCCCATCAATCAGGACTACCTAAAAAAGTTATGGTATATAAATGTGATGAAATACGTTTGTGCTATAAGAAATGATGAAGCTATAGATAGTCATCAAAAAAAAAGGTCTTGCTTTGGAGGGAGTGGAACTAATCAACTACACAACCATTTAACCAAAGGTATAAATATACCCATTAAAAATAAGATATATAGGGGTTATTTTCAACCTATATAGATATAGCTTCATGAAATATAAAGAAAATATTATTCAGCATCTAGCATTGCCCTTTGTATGTGATGATGATGATAATAAATTATGTTAAATTAAAGATAATAATTGCAAATTCCCAGTCTTCAATGGGACTTTTATTTAAGGAGTTCATTATGGCTGATAGATTCACAAAAGAATCTCTTAGCATATATTTAGTTTCTAGGAAAAATTATATTTGTATTTTTATGTAATATATTATGGGTAAGGAGTGAATGCTTTAAATATCTTCACATTACATGTCTAAAGGATGTCATTATATTTTATCAGATAAACCATAGGCCATAATAGAAAGCTAATGATTTTCTTTTTTCTCATTTTGTCTGAGAAAGTGATTTTATTGGCACTGGGAATTACTGGTAAGAAAACTTTTTCTATACTGATTAATGATACTTCTACAACCAATAGTCTGAGAGTTATGGGACAAGGAAATGTTTAGTAATTTGTCTACCTCTAGCATCAAGTATGTGTCAAAGGTAAATCGTGGAATCTGTTGTTTGTTTGTTTTTTTTTCTTATTCAAAGGCCAGCTATCTAATAACTCCAATCAATTATCTCACATTCCTTTTTTATTTTTGTTTTCATTTGGAGTGGGGGGGTTGGTTGGGGCAAGTTGGGTAAAAGAATGAATAAAAGTGATGTCTTCATAAAGTAACATCAATTCCAATCAATATTTTTCAATGTGGTATATGATAGGTCAGCATAAAACATTATTTGGATCCACAATTGCATTTTTATTATCTTTCATTACAAACTTAAAAAAAAAACAAATAACATAATTCAAAACTCTGAAAAGTTTCATCTTGCTTAATAGTTATATATCTTTAAGTTTTCTCAGTAACTGTGTATTAATAAAATAAATGTGTTTATTTTTGACAAAAATATATAAAATAATGATTACTTTCATGACTATGATTAAAGTCAATAATATTCATGTTATTTTGTCATGGAGATGAGATGGAAGAGTAAAATATCTGAAAAATGACATCCTGCTTCCTTGCAGAGTAATACAATTCAATATTGACATTGCTTCCCATCTCACTGCACCAGTGTACAGTACAAAGTAATCACATTAATGAGACTCATTTTGCTTCAAGGTAAATTAGTCTTGGTCACCTCAACAAAGACTAGTCAACTTCTAGGAAGCCTTGCTCTCTGAAATGTTCACTTTCTGCTTACAGATCCAGCTGTGAGCTGAATTAACTTTCAAAATGAAGAAAATGGCCTCCACAGCTGGGGAAAGAGAGTTTTTGGCCCACTTGAATAAGGCACAGTTGGTGGAAAGAGGAAATATCATGAATCTCCTCCACTACTTTTGTCTCTCTGTAGGAGGGCTCTGTAAGAAAAAAAAAATCTGAGGACTATTCTGCATCCTGATGCTTACTCTTGTCAGAATAGCTAGGTAGTGCATGTGAAAACCTGTTCTTAAATAAGCTCTGGTCCATGTCATCAACTTGCTGTTCTAAGAGGGAGTATTCTTTCAATGAAAGGCATTCTAATAGTATGAAAAGGGTTATATTTCTAAGCCATCCTTATTTCTTTTTTTTTTTTATTCTAGTGTTTGGAGAGTTTGATTAATGGAATAAGTTGAAATGCATTTCCTAGCCAATCTGAAGAGCTTAACCCCAAAGTAGACTTTGTCTTTTATCCAGTTTCATGCAGTTTTGGTATTTGAGCACACACAATCCATTGGAAAATGGCCAATTCTTTGTCTTGGTATATGCCATTTTAAGCCCTGTCTTCCTTTATGTGCTTTTCCTTTTAAAAAAATGAATTAGAATTGGTAAATAGTAGACAGCACCTCCATGTTATAAAGTACACTAGAATGTACTTTTTGAAACTCCTCAGAGCAATTGCATTTTCTGTATTGACATGGCTTAGGTAACTCCCCACAGGTTTTGCAAACAATTTGCTGTAACTAAAAGAATATGAGGCACTTTTGTCTTGAAATTTAACAAATCCAATAACAGTTTTCATTTCCCTAGTGCATTTATTATGCTGTGTCTTCCAACTATGTGGTAGGCCTGGTGTCAGGAAGAAGAGTTCAAATTTTGCCTCAGATACATGTTAATTTTGTGATTTTGAAGAAGTCACTTAACTTCTTTCTATATAAATTTTTTTTTCAATTGAGATGATAATGGTATCTACTTCACAAGGTTATTGTGTGGATCAATTGAGACATTTATAAATAATAGAGGCTCCTGCAAAATAAAGCTTAATTAATACTAATTTCCTTCCCTTTACTCTCCTCTCACAATTTTTTCATGAATAATGCAAATACCTGTTATCACATTTCTATTATAATATCAATTTCTGATTAGTCAAAATTTGAGATTAAAAAAAATTTCCATCCCACATAAGATAGAAATATACCTGCTTCTAGCTATGTGATAGATTATTATATTTTGCTTTTACTTTGGATATTAGGCAATGGAGGAAGAATGCAAATGATGTCATTTTCCTAAAAAATAATTTTTTGAATGTATAACAATTTTAATAAAGATACAAGCATACACACACACAGAAAGAGAGAGAGAGAGAGAGAGAGAGAGAGAGAGAGAGAGAGAGAGAGAGAGAGAGAGAGAGAAGGAGGAAGGTAAGAAAATATGCAGTTCCCACTAAATGAAAATTTTCTACCAGAAGTAAGAGTCAGAGAAGATTTTTGTCATTAGAAAACCATGTTTCTATATTGGATTACTTGCTGTCTAGAGGAGAGGGAGGAAGAAGGAAGGGAGAAAAATTTGGAACACAAGGTTTTACAAAGGTAAATGTTGAAAACTACCATTGCATGTATTTTGAAATTAAAAATCCACTATTTTTTAAAAGAAACACTTAAGAAAAAATAAAATTATGTTTTCATCCAAGGTGACAAATAAATTAATTAGCTCATTTTTAGATTATATGATTCCATTTTTAAAATATATCATTACTAGAATATAAGAAAGAAATAAGGACTTTGGTTTTTAAAATGTTTTGAAGATTAAACATTTTTTCTCTTAAGAAACAATAATGCAATGGAAGTATTAGAATAGAGAATTAGAAACTACTCCAGCAATAAAGGTTAGAGGGCATAATATTGAAGTCCAAAGTCAGGAAATGAATTCAAATGCTGCCTCGGATATATAGTACGTCAGTGACTGTGGGCAAATCACTTGCATTTCCAAATCATTTTCCTCATGTGTAAAATGGGGACAATAATAGTACTTCACAGTGTTGTTTTAAGTGTCAAAAGTGATCATACATAAAGTGCTATGTGAACCTATATGTATGTGTATGCTATTATTATAACATAACAATCACACAACCAATGGGATTTCAGCATATTTTTAAATAATCTTTGAGATTACTTTAAATTTATATTGATAAAACAAGGTTTTAATTGATTGCACACTCCTGCTTTTTTAAAACAATGTGATATTGTATAGACTCAATGAGAATCAAAAAAAAAATGAATCCATAACAACTGGGGGAAATAAATAAGGGAGGTAAGAGTCTCCTACAAATTTAGTGTTATATTATATAACAATTCATTTTTTCTTTACTTTCTCCATTTTACAAACTTATAAAGCTTTACTCTATTCACAGGGCATGTGGTCCTTCCAAATGAAAATATACCCTCAAAAGGATATATTATTCTTGGATTAGACAAAGTTGACCTAACAAGCTCATTGCAATGTTTAACATGGTAAATGGCAAATGTGTCTTGAAATGAGATCAAAGGGAATAAAAGGACTTTCACTTAATTTTCTTGTTTTTAATCCTTGAGAAACCATTCTAGGGCGTTATTCTAATATCTGAAAGGCAAAATTAAGGTTCTGGTTGCTTATGACTGATCAAAAATGGCCACCTAGAAAATTAGGGACAGATTTTTTAAAGGGAAATTATATTAATTTGTACTATTAGACAATTACTATTACTATTATTAGTTACTCCTACTCTATTATATAAAAGCAGTAATTCCCAAAGAGAAGGCTGGAAAAAAAAGAATGAAATTATAAGATATAATAAGACATGAATAAAATGACAGTGTTAGAGAAATGGTACAAATTTAAAGTATTTAAGCCAAAGGTCCCCAGTCTTATTTCAGTGACGAAATCATTAAATATTAATTAATCTATGAATGCAGCTTACATAATTATTACATAATTAGTTGTTTCCCTACAATCATAAAGAATTTTTCCAAAATCAGTTATCATTTGCTTATTTTAATATATTCTTTTATTTCTGATATTGTTGACTTCAGGTTACTAATGTAAACCAAATTGAAATTTGTTTATTTTTGTTGGTTTGGTTTAGCTTGGTTTAGGGCTACTTTGCAACTACCATAGAGTTTAAAATTCCCACCAGCACATAGAGGATACAGATCTCAAATTGAGTTCAAATTAGAAGTTGCTGAAATTTGAAGTTTTCATGCCTACCTATGGGCAAGTGAATTTTCCAGTATGCATCAAAGGTGCCAGATTGACCTGAAGCACTCTTATCTGGAATATGCAGACCATTTGCTCAGAAGACACCATGAAGGAGAATGATTAGATTTATGCTCTCTAACTACAGAGGATAAAACTTTGACTAGTTCATAGAAGGGAAATAGAAGCAAATTAATACCTAAAGAAGTTGGAATTTTTTGATAATTAGAACTATTCACAAACAACCATAATTCATTGAAGCAATGAGCTTCTTCCATTTGAAGGGAGATGTTGGAGAGGAGTATTTACTATTGAGCTGAGAGTACATATGAAGACTTCTCTGATCCCTTAAAATTCTGTGAATAAAGTAGTTTTAAACTGAATACAATGAAAAGGTTTTAAGGTAAAAAAAAAAAAAAAAAACATGTTATTCTGCAAAAGAAAAAAATCCAGTAAAATGATTACAGAAATATCTTGAAACTACTTATCATGAAAAGCAAAATTATTGTTTTATTATCTAACATTAATAGAGATGTTTGAAAAAATACAGAAAAACAATGGGAAGATGCGGCAATTCTTTAGCCGATATCTATCAACATATTGTGATTTAGAGGCATTATCAAATTGCCTAGCTTATTAATAAATAGTAACTGAATGGATGAAGTAAACTTGTTTTTTGTGCATACAGAGCCTGGTCAGGCATTGTGCAATAACCCTTTTCCCTAGTAAATTTTGACTATACTCACAGTGAAGGAGTTCAAATTCCAAACAGTTTCCCTTGACAGATTTTTCATACTAAAGAATGTATATAAATATATAGACAAAAAAGTAAAATCCTGGTCCAACAACTTGGAGCCTAAATAAATTTGGAGAAAGATTTAAAATTTAGGGAAAAAAATAAAACTAACAAAACAAAACAGAGAAAACTACCATTGTTAATTCTGGATTTTATCTCATCTAAAATTGCTTATGGAAAAAATAGTGTGTCTACAAAAATAACTTTTTGTGAAGAAATAAATGAATAATTGATTTTAGTATTTTTACATTTATTAATTTGTGATTGTCTCAACTTTTTGCTTCCCATTGCATTTGTTTGTCAAAACTTAAGAATATATTTTAGAGGCAGGTAATTATATTTTCTTTTTTGATTTTTAAGAACGTTGTGTTTGGGGAAAAAAAGTTGAGAAACATAATCATTTACATAAATGAAGATGTTACCATCATGTAAGCAAGCCATTAGAATGATTGACTGCATCTGTGGTTTTTCATTCAAGGATTTGGAATTATATGATAGAAGTTTAAGAAAAATTCTTAAAATAACAGTTAAAACTATTTTCATATGTACACTAACTTGATAAGAAGTGGAAAAATTCCAAATACTATAACACAAATAATGTAGAAACTAAAACCTTTCCCAGAATGCTTTAGATTAATGTTGATTCAATTTTTATTTATTTCAAAGCTAAAGTAGTGCCTTAAAATGATTTTTAAGAACAAATGTAAATTTCTTTGTGATAGATTGGGGCAGGGAAGGTTACTCAGAATTGAGGGAAATTTTAATTTTTTGACAGATGTTTGGTGAAGAAGGCTTCTTGGTTATTACGCTTGATGTAAAATGTTCTTTTATGTATATGCCAAATCAATTTTATAGCAGACTTTTCATCTCTCACTCTGCCAAAGGAAAATATGTAGTTTAAAACTAAACTATCTGTTAAGGAAATGAAAAAGTTACCCAGAGGGCTTCATGGTCTTTGAAAATTAGTGCCTAAAAATTTGCAGATGTCCCATCTGATTTTTAAAATCATTTACAATAAATATAAACAGAAGGATGAAATTTCTCCAGTAAACATGTCATGCCAAGTCCATTGGAGTCTTCATTTCTAGATAAAATATGACATTTTTAAGAACTAACTATGGAAGGGTGATTCTGTCAACTGTTTCTTTAATAAACTTTTTAAAAGCACATTAAGTGAAAGCAATCTATTGCTTTTGAAGATGATACAACTAAGCCTCTGTTTTTGTTTTTTTTTCCTTATAACACCCAAAATTCAATTTATTACTACAGAAAACATGAACGCTTCTTAGTGAACAATTTAGCATGCTATCAAGAGTAATTTGGCAGCATTGCAGAGGGTATTATTGCATACTTCAGTTGATTATCTACTGTATCTCACAAGTCAAGAATGCATTCTATTTCCCTCATGACTTTTCAAAGGACACATTTAATTAGATTTTTCCAAATTTTCAAAAACTAACCTAGGAGGAAAGCATGGAAGCAGAGGTCATGTTGTCAGTGCTCAATCATAACTGAAGACTAGTGACAGAAAGTCAGTAATTATTTTCTTTGTCTCTTTTTTGTCTTCCCTCCCTCCTTTCTTTATCTCCCTCCTTCCCTTCTTTCATTCATTCTTTCCTTTCTTCCTTCTTTCCTTCCTTCTTTCCATTGTTCCTTCCTTCCTTCCTTTTCTTAGAGTTCAATGGGAATTTCATCAAGTAGAAATGGGAGAAAAATAGAAGAATGTATAGTAAAATAACGCCTGTATAACCTAGAGTAGCATTACTGAGCAAATCTGCTAAAGCATATCCAACATAGACCTCATGTTCAGATCAAGAAAATCTGTTTGCTTTATTGTATATGACTTGGTAATTTTTATGATCATTCCTTTGAACACATGCCATTTTCCCAACCTGAATTTTTTCTCTATTACCTCCTAGATCTCACTACTCTCCATTATTCCATATTGATTTGAATTTACCTACTTCAAAAAACAAATTCTTTGGAATTTCCCCAAAACATTTTTAGGTTTTTACTCAACTTAAGTTTAATATTCAAATGTATAATAACCAACACTGAATTATTATAGATTGAACTAAAGATTTTAGAGCTGAAAGGACCACAGATAGTGCCTCTATTTTGTAGGTGTTAAATTATTTCAAGTGTTTGTTTTTCAAATGTTACTTTGTTTCTTATAATAGTTAATACTTTGCTTTAAACATGTGAGACACTCATGAAATGCTTCTTATTCCATGAGTACTGAGGCATAACTGTCAATGGGATATTACTTATTGATGCTAAATTCCTCCCAATGTAAGGGTTTTATGTTGGAAGTTTAAGTTATCTTAAGTTGATCCAGGAAACAATTTCCTCAATGAATTTCTCACATATATTATTATTATTGTAAGGAAAATTATTGGTCAGAAATTACTTTCTTGGATGTTAGGTAGTCTATATTTATATTGTGATGCTTAAAAATTTTGAGAGAAATAGTTTCTGGGTAATTTAATCATTTGGCCATATCTTTTAGGCCAAAGATCCCTAATGGTGGTGGGCTCATAGTTTATGTGTCCTTTGAAGAGCATGTGCTCCTGAAAGTTGGCAATCTATTTTGATTGGTTAATAATTAATAAAAAATGTTATAATGAGAGATTGGTATATATTTGCAATGAAGATCTCAGGTATATGACTTGGGTCACCCAAATCTTTGTCATTCAAATCTTTTCCATATTTCCTCTCCAATAAAAGGAAGAATCAGAACTTCCAATACATATCTGGGCAAACATAATAAGCAGGTATTCTAACAAAAGAGGGAATCAACATTTCCAGTACATATCTGGGCAAATATAATGAGCAGGTAATTAGCCAAACAAGGAATTTATTTTACTATCTGATTAGATCTTGATCAGCTTAAGATTTCCTACACTGGTTCCCACATTGGATGAAGAAATAGAAAGGGGGGAAAATCTTGCCTTTGATACACACACACGTGTCTGTGTGTGTTTGCACATTGTGTACGTGTATATATAGGCATACAAACATGCATATATATGCAAACATAATACTTGCAAATATGCATTTGTGTTACGTCTCTATATAGACATACATTTATGTATATATGCATACATACATACATATATATGTATATATATATACATTATATATATATATATAATGAGAGAGAGAGAAAGAATGAATATATGTATGTTCCCTCCGCAGGTTAACTTTAAATAATATAGTATGTGTGTATTTGTGTGTATAAGTGTGTATGTGTGTGTGTAAAAGGTACATATATAGCATTTTTATGATAAACCTTCAACAGTTTTTTTTTTTTTTGGATCATTGTATTGCTCAGATTAGATAAGTCATTTATAGCTGATCATCTTACAATATGGCTGTTACTTTGTACATAGTACATTTCATTTTTCATCAGCTCATGGATATCTTTCCAGGTTTTTCTGGGAGCATCCTGCTTATCATATTTCATAGTACAGTAGTATTCCATCATAATTACATATAACAATTCATTCAGCGATTTCCCAATTAATGGACATCCCCTCAGGGATCAGTTCTTTGCACCCAGAAAAGAGCTACTACACATATTCTTGTACATATGGGTTCTTTTCATTTTTGTTTTTTCTTGTTTCATTTTTTTAATCTCCTTGGGAATATAGACTTAGTAGTGGTACTGCTGGGTTAAAAAATTATGCATGTTTTATTTTTATTTTTAAAGCTTTTTTATTTGTAAAACATATCAATGGGTAATTTTTCAACACTGAGCCTTGCAAAGCCTTCTGTTCCGAATTTTGCTCTCCTTCCCCACCCAACCCCTCTCTTAGATGGCAGGTAGTTTAATACATGTTAATTATATTAAAATATATGACAAATTGAATATATGTATACATATTTATACAGTTATCTTACTGTACAAGAAAAATCAGATCTACAAGAAAAAAAAATCCAAGAAAGAAACAAAATGCAAGCAAACATCAATAGAGAGCATGAAAATGCTATGTTGTGGTCCACACTCAGAACCCACAGGCCTTCCTCTGGGTTTATATGGCTTTCTTTATCACTGAACAATTGGAACTGTTTTGAAACATCTCATTGTTGAAGAGAACCATGTCCATCAGAATTGATCATCATATATTCTTGTTGCCATGTATAATGATCTCCTGGTTCTGTTCATTTCACTTACAATCAGGTCAGTATGTATGGTTTTATAGACCTTTGGACATAGTTCCAAATTATTCTAATAATGGAATCATTTTACAACTCCGACAATAATGCATTAATGTCTCATTTTCCCTACATCCCCTCACAATTTATTGTATTAATTTTATTATTATTTTCTTATTATATCTTTCAAGTCAAATAATTTTAAATTAGCCATCCTGGATCCATTTTTGCAGGTCAGTTGTTTATCCAAAGAGATAGTACCTATTGTCATTGTCTTCATCTTTTTTTTTCATTGTTTGGGTTTTGTTTTAATTGTTTCTTGATTTCTCATAAAGTCAATACCTTCCATTTTCTCAACCCATTTTTTTCTCATTTAGTCAATTATACTTTTTAAGGCATTCTCCTCCTCATTGTTTTTCTGTAAGTCTTTTATTATTTGGCCTACTCTGTTTTTTTAAGATGTTATTTTCTTCAGTTTATTTTATGTTTCCTTTCCCAAACTTGACTCATTTTTTATGATTTTCTCACATCACTCTCACTTCTCTTCCCATTTCTTCTTCTACTTTTTTATTAGATTTTCAAAAATTCTTTTTTTTGGTCTTCCACAATCTGAGACCAGTTCATACTTTTCTTGGAGCCTTTGGATGTAGGAACTCTGACTTTATCATGTTCAGATCATGTTTTTTTTTTTTTTTTTATCTTCCTTATCACCATATCACTTTCTATGGTCAGAATTTTTTCCTGTTTTTTGCTCATTTCCCCAGTTTATTACTTGAATTTTAATTCTTTTTAAAGTAGGGATATGTTTCCAAGGTGCACTCTTTCAAGCTTCAGGGATTTAGATCAGCTGTTTTCAAAGTTATTTCTAGGGATTTGTAAGTTTCCAGTTCCAAGGTGGTACAATCAAAGGAAAAATGTTCATTATTCTCCTGGATTGCACTCTAGTGTGTGAGTTATTCCAAGCACTCTTTTCTGCTAATGAACTATGAGGAGGGTCTCTTGTCCAATGTAGTCACAAGTTCTGGTGTGCCAGTGCTTCTTCTCATCCTGGGATTGTCACCCAGGATTGGGATTCAGATCAGAGAATGGGCAAAGCCACAGAGTCCTACCTCAGTGCTAGCAAAAAAAAAAAAAAAAAAAAAAACCTGTAATCTCCTGAGCAGTTGTTCAACCTCTTTACCATCTGTGGAACCATCTGAGAGCTCTTTAATTCTAGTGATGTTGATTCAGTGACTTCCAAAGCCTGCTCCCAGTTTGTTGTGGCTGGGGCTATACTGGCACAATCTATGTTGCATGTGCTCCACCTTCACCCAGGTACAACAGACCTTTCCTATAGAACTTTGAAGTTGTCTTGGGATAGAAAATTGTTTGACTATTATTTGTGGGTTTTGATAGTCTAGAATTTGTTGAGAGTCATTATTTAAAGGTATTTGGAGTATTTTAGGGAAAGAGATCAAGTAAGTCCCCCCTAAAGTCCACCATCTTTTCTATTTTAAGCATTGGTGGTATTCATTGCAAAATTGTTTTACTTATGGAATTGAGTATCCCTTATATTTACCATCATGATAAAGGGCACTTTAGTCAGATCTCCAGGACAGAAATTCAGCCTTTGAATGAGATAGTTGTGGTGATTCTTGAATATAACAATTCTAGAGTCATAAGCAAGTCACTTAACCTCTAGGTCTCCAAAGAGATCTCTGGTTATTTATGTTTATTTCTTTGGTTTTGTTTCCCCCTTCAAGTTACTGAGATTCATAAGTGGAAGAAAATTCCACAATAAGAACTACCTGCCTTGATGAATTTTAGATATGGTCAAAATAATAATTATTATAATAATAAAATAGTAAAGAAGAAAAACTCACTAAGAATTGTAGAACAATTTGTAGCATGTTGTCAAGATTCTACCCCTCCCTCAAAGGAATGAAATTCATTGCAAGTAGGGGGTAACTATCTCTAACAGAACCACTTGAGTTTTGGTAAACTCAGAAGAATATTCAGAAGTTTTTTAAGTCTGAGGTATTTTTCCAATGTGGAATATTTTATTGAAGATAATGAATATGATTTATGTAAACCCTATTGTTGCACTCTGTGTTCATATCTTGCATTTGTCTCTCATTTTTTAAAAGTTGTAACTTTAAGAATACTTTTATTTGATCATTTTGATTCATTGATCATTCAATAACCAATTGGTCAGAAAAATAAAATGGTCCATTATATAGATTCTATCAAATAGTAATTTCATGGATTGCCAATAAGTTAAACCTATGATGTAATTTGCAATTATTGATATTATAAGAAAGGCTAATTCCTTAATTCATTCTATCTTTGTAAATTCCACATGTATTTCACAGTTCCAAGCTTCCTATGTATATCAAAAATAAAGGACAGTTGATATATAAAGGATAGTATGATGTTGACCCACATACAAACATACATACACACACACACACACACACACACACTCATTCCCCATTCAGCTCCTACTTCTTAATACTACTTACTTGTTCTTTAATAAGGCACTGTCAGTTCAAATGGAAATTTATTGTGTCAATAGGTTGGAAAGAAAGTAGTCAAATGGATAAATAGAGGTTATATTCCAGTATTCTATGAAGCTTGGGAGGAAAAGTACTATAAACAAGTTTACAGAGATCTCAGGAGTCATAAGTCTGTTTTACCCCAATCTGCTTTCAATTTTGCTGGCCTGTTGCATTCTGCCTGTGGTTAATTCATATGTAATGTGAACCTTATCTTGGTTCTCCAGTTTTCCACCTGTGATGGTGAATACCCTAAGAAAAACATTGTCCACAGGCCATTGGTCTGTTCCCCATGTGCATGTCCTGACTAGGGGAAGGAACTTTCAACTGTATGTTCTCAAAGCTCTTCCTACTGGGTTTTATGGCTTCTCAGCAGTAAATTGTCATAAATAATTCAGTACTCCAAAAGAAAGAGTAGGGTAGAGCTGCATATGATGTGATTATAAAAAAAAATTAAAAACAATAATTATGTTATATGAATGAAGTACAAGAGCAAAAACTGACACCTACATAGATATAGATCAAAAGTTTGTCCTTATTGAGTCCCTTAAAATTAGTCATTGATGTTGGCTCTTCTTATATGGTAAATTTTCTATTGAGTTAACAAAATCTTGTAAGTCTGGCAGACAGTTCATTAAATTGGACTTTTTTCATTTAATATTATACTTAATTGTATTGGATGTAATATTTTTATCCACAATTCTAGTTCTTTTGATTGTTTATATATATATATGTATATATATACATATGTACATATATATGTATATACATGCAGTATTACCGAAGTCTTTTGATATAACTGTTGATCTTGTGTGACTAGTTGCAGCTCCAGCTTATTTGATTGTTATTGTTGCTTGTGAAAGTTTCTCTTTTTTATCTAAGCATTTCAAACTGTATGTTTAACTTGTAGAATAACTTCCAAGTTGTGATTGGTGAATTTTTTACTATTTTTTCTTTCCTCTTTTGTCCTATCACTTCAGGACAATTTTATTTGATTATTTCTTGTATTATTACATCAAGGTTCTTTTATTTATCTTAGCTTTCAGATAGTCCAGTGATTCTTATCACTTATTAATCTGTTCTCCAAATATCTTTATTTTTCTTATAAAATGTCTTATGTTCTCTTCAATTTTTTTTTCAGTTTTTATATTTTATTTATTATTTCCTGGCTTCTTATAACTTCACTACCTTCCTCTTTCCCAATTCTAATTGCCCATTTTCTTCCTTAAGATTCTGGATTATCCACACAAATTATCAACATTTCTATATATTACTGATAAGGCCAGCAGCAAAAGATAGAAAGAGAAATTCCATTTAAAATAATTACAGACAAATTAAAATATTTGGGTGTCTATATGCCAAAAGAACCTCCAGAACTATATGAACACAATTACAAAACACTTCTTACACAAAAAGGCCAGATGTAAACAATTGGAAAAATATCACTTGCTCATGGGCAGGCCAAGTTATTGTAATAAAAATGACAGTTCTGCCTCAATTGGTCTGCTTGTTCAATGCCATACCAATCAAACTGCCAAAATTATTTTATAGAACTAAAAAAAAAATGACAAGATTCATTTGGAAGAACAAAAGGCTAAGAATATCAAGGGAATTAATGAAAAAGAAATACAAAACATGGTGACTTAGCAGCACCAGATCTAAAACTATATTATAAAGCTGCAGTCATCAAAACCATTTGGTCCTAGCTAAGAAATACAGTGGTAGAGGACTGGAATAGATTAGATACATGACACAATAATCAATGCCTATAGTAATATAGTATTGGATAAAACCCCCAACTCCAGTTTCTGGAATTAGAACTCACTCTTTGGCAAAAATTGCTGGGAAAATAGCAAATAATATATCAGAAACTCAGCATAGATGTACATCTCATAAACCATTCTAAAATATGGTCGAAATGGATACATTATTTGGGCATAAAGGATGATACCATAAACAAAATAGGAGAGCAAGAGATAATTTATCTATTAGATCTTTGGAGAAGAAAGTAATTTATGACCAAAGAAGAACTAGAGTACATTATGAAAGGCAAAATGGATAACTGATTACATTAAATTACACAATTGTTGTTGGAGTTGTGAAATGGTCCAACCAATCTGAAGAGCTATCTGGAACTATGCCCAAAGGACTATCAAACTGAGCATACCCTTTGACCTAGCACTGTGTCTGTGTCTGTATCCAAGGAAATTATAAAGGAGGGAAAAGGACCCTCATGTTCAAAAATGTTTGTAACAGCTCTATTTGCGGTAGCAAAGAATTAGAAAAGGAATAGGTTCCCATCATTTGGGGAATGGCTGAATAAGTTGTGTTATATGAAGGTAATGAAATGATGAACAACCTGATATTAGAAAGAACTGGTAAGACTTACATGAACTAATGCTGAGCAAAACAAACAACACCAGGAATATTGTACATAATAATAGCAGAAATATGCAATGGTCAACTATGAAAGGCTTGGTTCTTCTCAATGGTTCAGTGATCCAAGGCAATCCCACTAGACTCGATAAATCCAAAAAAAAAAAAAAAAAAAACTATGAAAATTGAATGAAAATCAACACATGCTACATTCACTTTTTTTTTCTGTTTTTTTTTTCTCTCCCATGTTTTTTCCCTTTTGCTCTGATTTTTCTTTCTCAACATAATTCAGTGTGTTAAAGATAAACAAACAAATAAATAAAAGACTCTGGATATCCTTTTCTAGTTGGTTGACATTCTTTTCATAAATTTGAGGGTTTTTAAAAATTTTTTTTAGTTTTTCCTTAATTTCTCTCATTTGATTTTTTAATCTTTTTTTGATTTCTTCTAAGAATTCTTTTTGGTCGGGTAACCATTTAATGTTACTCTTTGGGGTAGAAATATTTTTGGCTTCAGTATCCTTCTCTAAAGATGAACCTGATCTTCCCTATTCCCATAGTAACTTTCTATAGTTGACTGATTATATGTCTATTAAAAATATCTAAGTTGGATACTTATATGAAATTTTATTCAGAGACATTGGTGGCATATTTTAAATGCTTTTAAATCATTTAATTTGGTCATTAAAACGACCAAGTGAGTGGAGAGGTATCAAACATTAGAGGACAAATAGAGTAGAGATTCTTACATTTTTTTTCCATCTATGACCCCTTTTCACTCAAGAAATTTTTACATGTAGATAAAATAGGTAGGTGAATCAAACACTTACCAATAATAAATCATAATTTCACAACCACTCCAACCCCAAAAGGTGAACTAGGGGACTCAAGACAAGTTTACTATCAAAAGAAATTCAGATCCTCTCATCAAGAATCTTGAGCTAGGATACAAAGCTCAGAGAACAGGCTATACAAGTCACATACAAAGTATAGTATTTCTGCATATACACTTATTTTTCCTTGTGGCTTGGGGCAAGCCCCATACCTATGGTTCTAGCCAGGCCCAAACTTCCAAATCTACTCTTAGTTCAAAACTCTTCTCATTCAACTCTGTTTTTAACATTCTTTGCATAGTCCACATAATATTATTTATTTTCTTTTCTTATACATAGTATATAGATTTAGATATAGATATAGATATAGATATGACAAGTCAAATCATTTCATCTCAGAGCATCAGGCATCTTGCTAAGAGTATAAATTACAGATGTAGTGATCATTTGCATATCAGAAAGGAGCTTACAGAGTTCCTCATACTTATAAAATGAATTTGACTAAGAGTAGAACATAAAAGGAGATATAATAGTGAACACCTAAAATACTAGCAATGAAATTCCTATATATCAAATAGTAAAGGAAAATGAAAAATGCTAAAAGTTTCTTCTTCCCCTCCATTTTCCCTTTTATTTGACTAAAAACAAGATGACATTGATCCTTTGCTTCATTCTCAACATCTTAGAGTCTGAAAGAGTCATCTGGATAAAGAAACAGAGAATTCTAGAAAGTAAATAACTTTCCTAAAATCAAACAGATAATTAATGACAAAATTCAAACCAGAAGTAAAACATCTCTCCATATGTACTTTGAAGTTCTTTCCACTAACCCTATTTTTATGCCACTATAGATATTACCTTATTCTCATGATTTTTGGAAGCAAAAAGGGGCTGATAGTCATAGTTTGGAAATAATCATAATTTAAGACTTCCTAGAAGAGGTACTTCTAAAGTAACTTATTCTCATTATTACATACAAATTATACCTTTGGTCCCAAGAGAATGACATCAGGTAGTTTGGAATTCCTTTAACCTGAGAATTCCTGGCATAGAATTTCCATTGTGGTACTTCAAATGGGTAATGCATCTATAACATATTCTTAGAGCATTGCCTGAGATTAATGTTAAGTGACTTTACCCATGTCATATTAGTATATAGTATACATCAGAAGCAGGACTTGAATTCATCACACTGTCTAAAATCTTTTAGTTCCATAAACCAAGAATTGTATTCAAATCTCAGCAACATACTAAAGATATGCAAATTAGATGAAATATTTATATCAAACTTCCAGAAACTGTCAGAAAAATATGAATCCAGCAAAGTCATTTGTGACCCTTATTAACAGAAAACAAATAAACAAAAAAACCAACAAAACAACAAAAACAAAAAAATCCTAGTTTGACTTTTCAATTGTTGGTTGGAGACAGAGTCTAGGTGACAGATTAGATCCTGTAGTTTTCTTGAATCCCAGCTCACAGCCTTTGAAAGGGATAGATCAAGTTGCTTTTCAAATTACTTCTTTTCCACTCCTCTTTGAAAGACCTCTATTTACACAGAAGCCTGACAGTTGAATTTATTTGAATTTGAATTAAAGTATGGGATGACTCCAATGTCTCTCACATTTATATTCCTGGCAAAACCTAAAACTTGCTGGAAGGCATATGTTCCTTTGTGAACTGTGTGGGGATTTGTGGGATTTGGGGGTTGTATAGTTCCTTTTTGAGGTTATGAAAGCTTTCTAAAGGAAATATATTGTGGCTTTACAAATCTGAAGGTGTGAATTCTTTCCATGTGCCAAGTTCGCCACAGTTTTCAGTTGGTATTAATTCTTGGTAAACTAAATGAAATAAACCCATTAGGAAGCTCAGTGCCTACCTGAAATTGTTTACATTTAATGGAATGAACAATTGCCTATATGTGTGTATATATATACAAATATACATGTATATATGTATGCATACATGTGTGTGTATATCAGCATTTGCCACATGAGCTTAGCTTTGTAAAATGGGACATACGGTGCCTGAGCTACAGGACTTCCATGAATATCTATGGGATCTACATGGAGGCCTTCCCTATGACTGTTGGAAATTGAGACCTAAGTATATTTAATGTTTTAGTATTTGCATGATAAATACCCTATTTTAGAAAGTATTTGGAAATGAAAAAAGAGCAAATTAGATTGTCTTTTTAGATACCTTGTTCCCTTAATTCAAATGTGTAGGGGCATGAGTATATAGAAAGAATAAAGGAGAAAGGGACAGGAATAGGAAATAGATTTGAGTTTTCTTTAATGTAGGAATTTCCTCTCAGCTGAGGAAATCTCCTATATCTGTGCAATTAAGACTATCCATGAAACTTACAGTCTTAAAGAATTGCCTTGAATATTGAAAGCATAAGTGATATTGCAAAGATCATGTAAGTATGTATATCAGTAAGTATATCAGAGCAATGGCTTGAACCCAGGTCTTCCAGGTTTTGAGTTAAAGGCAGAGTAAACAAGAAATATATAAGTGATTTCTCCCTACATTTTCTGTTTCCTTAATATAATTCCACACAGTCACAAAGGTAATAGATATAATCAATAAAGTTTATATTTTTACGCATAAGTACCCCATTCCATGTACAATCTATATCTTGTTATGGTTTCCTGAAAGTTATACTTATATTGTGTGAGGATGTGGGGTATAATATAGAGGACTGGTAATCACCAGAGGAAAAGAAATGTTCTTTGGATGGAAATGTGTCCCTTGCTACACCATTGCCCTAGGATAAACGCATGTGTTTTTGTTGTTGTTATTGTTGTTGTGTTTTTTTTTTTTCCCATGTAAGTTAAGTTTTTTTTTTTTAATTCAAGAAGATAGATTTATTAGACTCCCACAATTTACAATGCCCTATGTTTAAAAATTAGAATACAGAGTTGAAAGGGATATATTAAAATAAAAAAGATTACATGTAAGAAATGCAACATAAAATCACAGAATCATAGAGCTGTAAGTCATCTTAGTGGTCATCAAGTTCAAATTTTATCATTAAGAAAATTGAGGCCAGAGAAGTGAAAGTAATTTGTTTAATTTCATGAACAGCAATAATTATAATACAGGGTAGATAATCACAAAATATGTAGAGAATTCAAACAGCATATTCTAAGCATATATAATTGCCTCACAAAAACAACACAACACTCTAGAATAGAAAGTGTAAATATTGGTATATCCCTAACTTTACAGGTAATGTGCTGAGGAATCGGCATATCTCTAACTTTCCTGTTAGTGTACTGAAGAAGACATATATTTTTATTGATACATCTCTAACAACTCTGGCCCTCAACAAAATTGTGAAGTAAATTATATCTATCTCTAAAATTTTCCCCAAATTTCACTTGCTGTATAAGATATCCTATACCTCCTTTGGTTCTTACCTATAATTTCCACATTACCTAAAGCAGGGCTTCTTAAACATTTTTCTGCCACTATCCCTTTTCATCTGAGAAATGTTTAAATGACCTCTGCTGTATAGGCATTTAAAACAAGCATAGAAATCAAAGATTTGTTAATAATAAATCATAATTTAGTGACTCCACATGGGGGAACCCCATATGGGATTGCAACCCATATTTTAAGAAACTTTAATCTAGAGCATCTGTAAATCATTCTCTTTCTCTGTTTCTGTCTGTCTTTCTGTTTGTCTCTCTGCCTCTCTCTGTCTCTCTCTCTCTTTCTCTCTCTCTGCCCCCCCTTAGGTCTTTTTTTCTAGGTTAATTACTCCATTAAAACTTGTTGTCCAAGAATGACTACATCTTTTTTAAACCCAAATATGGTTTCTCAGTGAAGTGATCCTTCCAAGAGGCAAAATAGCATTTACTTTTTTAAGCTATGTGAACACAGAGTAGGCTTTTTTAAATGGATAATTCACAAGTTAACATTTAGCCAGGCATTTAGAAGAAGATCAGCAAATACAGAAATTTGAGAAATCTTGGGGTAAAATTATTTACAATAGGGCACATAACAGGCTTAGCTCATGCATTCTTGTATCTAATTAAGTTGAGATGCATTTATTTACTTTCCCCTCTAATTTCAACACTGAGTACATCTCTGATTTCATCAGAGTTGGTAGAATCTTATCTATCAAAATCCCTGGAGAAGTTATAAATGTTCTTCATGAGCCAATGTGATTTTTAAAAAAATCATCACCCTAGTGATGAGCTTTCCCTAAATTAGGCAAAATGTTCCTTGAACTACTTGGCAGATATACAGGCTATCCATACACTTCTTTTTTTCTAATTTAGTTGGATATGTCAAATCTCATACTTCCAATGGCTTTCAAAAATGCAAGGTTTCCTTCACAACAAAAAAGAGATAATAAAGTTAAAGTTCTTTCCTTATACTGCTGACAACCCTGCTCTAGTCCACAGATATTTTCTCCTTGGTGTCTCTTCTACCAAGGAACATAACAGAACTTAGATATGTAGGCTTTATTGGAACTCCTCTTGTTCTGGGCTCCTTTTTTTGACACTCTGAATTAGGTTTTTTGGGTTTTTTTTTTTTTTTTCATAAGCTTTCATCCGACTCTCCAAAAATCTTTTTGGACTGTAACTCAGTCATTTATTGCTGTTGTTGTTATTCCCACTCCTCTTGTCCCTAGATATTTTGGAACCAAATAGACTACCCTACTATGTTTTAGTTTCCTTTCATTTCATAAAAATAATAAATCATATTTATACAGCCCTTGAAATTTCAAAACACTTTCTTCACAACAACTACTAAAATTTAATGTTCCTGTTTTATAGACAAGAAATATAAAGTTCTAAGAATGTTAGACCTGTGTTTATCATGCAGTAGATGCTTGTTTTGACTTCACTTTAAAGGTTAAAGTACTTGTCTAGTATAACAGTGATGATATCAGAGCTAAGTGTTTACTCTTAATTACAAGTCCAGCAGAAGTCCAGCATTCATTTCATCTTGCCAAATTATCTCCTTACTAATGTGTCTTAAAGCCAGCAGTTATTTTTGTATTTTGGAATGGGGGTCTGAGTCAGGGAGACTCATAACAACACTGGATGATTAGGAACATCAGGCCCAGCTGCGTGGCAAGGTTGCAGACCTAGATGAGAAGGAACTCTCCCACACTGAGTGCAGAGCCAGTGGGGCAGGGACGCTGCTGACTGTAGGCACTTGTTGGAGGAAGAAGCTCTTGGTTTGGGGTTCCTGGTCAAAGTAAAGAACTGAAGTGCAGTCAGTGACACAATCCTCCCACCTCATGATTAGAGATGTTTACATTAATATCTATTATTATTAGTAGTAATAATAATAAATAATGAACTGGCAAAGAAGAACCCAGTCATAGAAACTTGGGAAAAGGAAAGACCAGGATTCACCTTCAGAGGAGGACACTAAAGTAAAATAAGCTTCTACCCAAAACATGTATGACTCCCTGCCCAGAGAGAGTTTATAGAAGAACTCAAAAAAGAATTTAAAAATCAAATAAGCTACATTGAGGAAAAACTAAAAATAAAAACCATCCAAGAAAAACAAGATTTTTTTTAGTTTATTTATTTTTAATACATTGTTTTATGAATCATGTTGGGAGAGAAAAATCAGAGAAATAAGGAAAAACCATAGGAGAAAGAAAAAAAACAGAAAAAAAAGAAGTGAACATAGCATGTGCTGATTTACATTCAGTCTCCTTAGTTCTTTCTTTGGTTGCAGATGGCATTTTCTGTCCAAAGTCTATGGGGATTCTTTTGGATTACTGAAGTACTGAGAAAAACCAATCCTTTCATAGTTGATCATCATACATTCTAAACAAGAAGATTATAGGGAAAAAAAGCTAACCGACTAGAAAAGGAGAGTCATCTCAAAGATAAAAAGAATTCTTTTAAAAATTAGAATTGATGGCTAAGATAACAGGAACAGATAATGACGAATGTTGGAGGGGATGTGGGAAAACTGGGACACTGATACATTGTTGGTGGAATCTTAAAGGAGGAAAAGGGCCCCACATGTGCAAAAATGTTTGTGGCAGCCCTTTTTGTAGTGGCTAGAAACTGGAAACTGAATGGATGCCCATCAACCAGAGAATGGTTGAATAAATTATGGTATATGAATGTTATGGAATATTATTGTTCTGTAAGAAATGACCAGCAAGATGATTTCAGAGAGGCCTGGAGAGACTTACATGAAATGATGCCAAGTGAAATGAGCAGAACCAGGAGATTATTATACATGGCAACAACAAGACTATATGATGATCAATTCTGATGGACATGGTTCTCTACAACAATGAGATGTTTCAAAACAGTTCCAGTTGTTTAGTGATGAATAAAGCCATATACACCCAGGAGAGGCCAGTAGGATCTGAGTGTGGACCACAACATCGCATTTTCACGTTTTCTGATGATGTTTGCTTGCATTTTGTTTTCCTTCTTAGTTTTTTTCCCTTGTAGATCCAATTTGCTTGTACAGCAAGATAACTAGATAAATATGTATACATATATTCGATTTGTCATATATTTTAACATAATTAACATGTATTAAACTGCTTGCCATCTGGGGGAGGGAGTGGGGGAAAGGAGTGAAAAATTTGTAGCAGAAGGCTTTGCAGGGGTTGGTGTTGAGAAATTACCCATGCTTATGTTTTGCAAATAGAAAGCTTTACTAAATTAAAAAAAAGATTTGAAAAGAAAAAAAAATAGATCAAGCAAGGGGAAGGTAATAAAGCTATGAAAGACCAAGAAATAGATAAAGAATGAAAAAATAGAATAGAATGTGAAACATCTTATAAGAAAAATGACAGATCTGGAAAACCGAGCAAGGACAAAAAATATAAGAATAATTGGACTGCCTAAAAGTTGTGACCAAAAAAGGATCCTTGACACAATAATGCAAGAAATAATCCAAGAAAATTGTCCTGGAGTGACAGAATATAAGGGGAATGTAGAAATAGAAAAAATCCACCAATTATTGTCAAATTTCAAAATCCTCAGATCAAAGAGAAAATTATGCAAGAAACAAGGAAAAAAACAATTTGAATACTCTGGAACTACAATTAGAATTGTACTGGAATCATATCTACCAACAATCATAAGGGTAGGCCTGCAGCCAAAAATATATCGAGCAAAATCATCTATAATATTTAATGAGGAAAAAATGGACTTTTCAGGATTTTCAGGACTTTCTATTAACAAAACTTAGACTTAATAGACAATTTAACATATAAGATCCAGGATCAAAGATTAATTTCAAAGAACTCAATATGGACAAATTGTTTATATGTTTGTTTTTTCATGGGGAAATGTATACTATATGTTTAAGACTGACAACAATAAGGGAGCTCAAAAGAAAGATTGGGACAGACTTAAGGTAAACATATGAAGTGCAGAGAAAGACTAGACACAGAGGCATAAAAGGGGGGAAAAGGGCTTATGGTTTTGAAAACCTACTCACATCAGGAATGGGCTTAATAAGCAACACTCCATATATACTACAAAATCTATAAAGAAATAGAAGAGGAGGAATGGGAAGATGGGGAAGCAAAGGGTGAGAAAAGAAGACAAGGGAGAAATGCAAGGGTAGAGAGAGGTTAAGTAATAGCAAGGCAAGTTAAGGAACTTAAGCAAAGAGTTAGCAGTGATAGGAATCTATATATGTTTATATATATATGTGCATATATATATATATGTTCACATAAATCTTTTTACCTACATCTATGTATATTTACATAAATACATTTTTCTTAACTATAACCTGATTTGGGGTGGTGAGGAAGATGAAAGGAAGAAAAAGAATAAAGTTTAAAAAGGCACAAAGCAGAAAACAAAAGAACAATTTACAAGGAAATAAAGATGGATACTCATAAATGTAATTTCTTCTACTAATATATATATATATGTATATGTATATATATATATTTTTTTCTTGAACTGGTAATTTGTTATTTATTCTGAATCCTCCCTAATGCTCTGCTAAGTACAAGACAATGTTCTCTTTTTTGTTTTATTTTGCTTTGTATACCTTTTCTGTTTTTTTTTCTTTTTTTTAATAAAATAAGTTTAAAGGAGAGAAATGATGCTTAATTCCAAACAACTGACTCTAATGGTGGATATTCAGACGTAGAATAATGAAAGCGATATTAGGGATAGGTGAGGACTTGTTTTGACACATCAGTAGGCAACCATTTTTCTCACATTTGCAAATACCAGACAGACATGTCCTAGCAAAATGGAACTTGACTTATTCTGTCTCTTTCTTTGAAAGTATAATCTACCAGAACTTGCTTTACTCACTCTCTTCCTTTGAACGTATAATCTACTCTCAAATTCTTGAAAGTACTATACTCCATTGAGTTCAAATTCTTGGCATAAAGGCTGAATGCAAATATATCTTTCTCATTTGTTTAATAAAGTTTGTGGATTGCACAGATTGATTATAAAATGAAGTATGGTGTCAGTTTCACAAAATAGGAACATGTAAACTGAAAATTAAATATTAAGCTTTTATTTGCATAATTTTAAAAAATGAAAGATTAACAAGGAATTGTTTAAGGTAATAGGCATTTTTGCTTAAAGAGCTAAGAAAAAATAAGCTTTCTTGGGGCAGCTAGGTGGCGCAGTGGATAGAGCACCAGCCCTGAAGTCAGGAGGACCTGAGTTCAAATCTGGTCTCAGACATGTAACAGCTGTGTGACCCTGGGCAAGTCACTTAACCCCAATTGCCTCAGCAAAAAAAAAAATAAAATAAAATAAAAATAAGCTTTCTTAAAAACTATAACTAGGTCAGTCAAAAAGGTTGATCTTTCACATTTATAAAATCAAATAATTCATTATTAAAAGACCAAAAAATATATTTGGATTTCCTTTTAATTATTTACAATTTCTAGTTAATTTCTTTGTTTTTAATGATAAAGTTGCCCAGGAAAGTTTGAATTGATCTTAACAGGGCCATGGTATAATTCACAACTAGAAACATAATTTTGTAAGTTATTTTATAATCAGCAGGACCATATTTGATGATTCTTATTTCACTCTTTATGTAAACAACATGGATGATGAAAGAAGTTTCACTCAGTAAAAGAAACTTACTTCTAATAAATACATTAAAAATAGAAGTACTTTAATTATCAGGCTGAATCATATGTCAAAAATTCATTCAATCAAAAATCATTTATTAAACGTATATGATGTACTTTTGCTAAGGACTGGTGATGCTATAGTAATTATGAAATTGAATAAATAAGTATATATGATACTTAAATGTTAAGTATACACAAAATAGACAAATCTGAAATATTTAGAAAGAAAGGCCACTAGAATTTTGGGACCGTCAAGAAAGGCTTCATGCAGAGGAACAATAAAAGTTGTTGTCCTCTTTTTCATAGAAACTCAAAATGATATTGCTGTGTTAGAATCAAGTTACAACGTGTCCAATTATGGCTAATCAGACCAATACCAACTCACAATGCTCTGCCACAGGTTGGATACAAATAGTTCACATGAACATTGTAGCTTCTTTTATTTTGCACATCTCACATTTCTTTTGGGCTAATTCAATTCTGCTTTGCTCATAGAGGGCATGCCATGTGGGGCTGTAATGTGCTAGTGTCTCCCATGTCAAACAATCAATTCTAAAGTTCTTTTTTTCCCCTGAGGCAATTGGGGTTAAGTGACTTGCCCAGGGTCACACAGCTAGGAAGTGTTAAGTGTCTGAGATCAAATTTGAACTCAGGTGCTCCTGACTTCAGGGCTGGTGCTCTATCCAGTGCACCACCTAGTTGCCCTCAATTCTAAAGTTCTTAAGAGATGCCTTGAGCATCCTTGTATCACTTTTTCTGACCACCTTGTAAGCACTTGCTCTGTGCGAGTTTTCCATAAAATAATTTTGTTGGGGAGCGTATATTTGTCATTTGAACAATGTGGCCAGCCCAGTAAAATTGTGCTCTCTGCAGTAGAGTTGGGATCCTAGGAAGTTTAGTTCGAAAAAGGACCTCAGCATCTGGTACCTTATCCTGCCAGGGGATCTTCCCACTCTTCCTAAGACAATTCAAGTGGAAGCCATTCAGTTTCCTGGCATGGCACTGTTAGACTGGGCAAGTTTCACAGACATACAACAATGAGGCCAGAATAAAGGCTCTGGAGACCTTCAGTTTGGTTGCTAGTCTATTACCTCTCCTCTCCCCCACTTACCTTCAAAGCTTCCCAAACACTGAGCTAGCTCTGGCAATGTGTGTGTCATCCCATTATCAATATGGACATCTCTGGAAAGTACATTGCTGGGAGCAGCTAGGTGGCACAGTGGATAGAGCACCAGCCCTGAAGTCAGGAGGACCTGAGTTCAAATCTCGTCTCAGACACTTAACATTCCCTAGCTGTGTGACCCTGGGCAAGTCACTTAACCCCAATTGCCTCAGCAGAAAAGCAATTGGGTATAAGAGTGTTTAGGGAAGACTACTATCTCTTATATGACATGAGCTGAGTTTTTTGTTGTTGTTTTTTCCTCTTTGCCATTCATTTGCCACCCAGTTCTCACCTGTGGCTCAAAGCAGCTGTAGCATATACAGAGGCCACACCCTGGTGTGTTTAGCAAACGTGCTAAACCATTGTGGGCATCCCAGGCAGGCCTCAAACTGATTGGTGAGTTAGGGAGATATTTACTCCAAGCATTTGAAGACATCCCCCAGCAGACTGGGCGGGTGAGAGAAATCGATTCCACCAGCCAGAAACGTGGCTGAAGCTTTGTTGGACATCAAAGACACCAGGGTCATCTACTGCATCCTAAGCCAGGACCAGTTTCTTAACTTTTATCTTTCCAATGAACTCCAATGATAAGAAGAGATAGTGAGATCAAGGATTTTGTAAAACTATGTCTCATTTAAAATCCAATTTATGTGCAAGTAAAAAGGCCCTACCTATACCATTTTATGATTTTTATCTACCTCAAATTCCTGTGGCTACAAGCAAGTGATAAAGCATCAAGTGCAGCACCTGAAAGCTATAGTCACAATTTTGCACAAAGACCATAGAATGGTCTTCTCATTAGCGTGAAGGAGTAGTGAGATTCAGCACCCCCCCCCAGAATGTTGGGTGTCCTTTTTTGAAGATCCCATGGCTCACCTCATGGCATGAAGGAGGGGCCAGAAAAGATGCCCTAAAAATTGTCTGTTTCATCCAAGTCTGTCCAACTTATCACAATAGGCAGGGATGCCTTTGAGATGAATGAAAAGTCTGACAGCAAAGTTTCTGGGTAATTGATAATTAACTTACTAATTAGGCTAGCTGGTAATCAATAAATTGATCAGTAGTCCCTCTCAGTAATCTAAGACCTCACCATGTAAATCACTAAATGCTTAAGTACATTTGGATAAGGGGGTGATCCTAATAGGTGAAAATCAACCCTGATTAGTAAAAAATTAATGAGGAAGTAGGCTAGAAGTCTAACTTCAATTCCTTCTTCTGAAACATGACTCGATCATGAGATTCAAATGGTTCTGGGAAGCTAGGTGGTACAGTGGATGGAGCACCAGCCCTGAAGTCAGGAGGACCTAAGTTCAAATGTGATCTCAGACACTTAATATTCCCTAGCTGTGTGATCGTGGGCAAGTCACTTAACCCCATCTGCCTCAGCAAAAAGCAAACAAAAAAAGACAAAGAAAGTTTCAAATGGTTCCTATAATGGATAAAGGAATACATCTCTGACCAAACCATTATTGTTGGTTTTCTCTTTCATGAGCTAAATTGTCCTGAACTTCAATGGAGGGGTACAAGGACATAGGCTTAATGCTTTAGGACTTGAATATACCCAGATTAGGTTCTATTTATACTATAAATAAAAGTAAGATATCCTAGTTGAGTGGGGTTCACCTAAAATAGCAGACCATGTATCTCAGGATTAGGCCAATCTCATTTATTAATCTTGTTCTTCAGAGACTGACTGATATCCTGCCATCTAGGGGAGGGGTGGGGAGTAGGGAGGGAACATTTGTAATAGAAAGCTTTGTAAAGATTAATGTTGAAGAATTACCCATATATATGTTTTGCAAATAAAAAAATAAATAAAAGAAAAAAAAAGAGAGACTGACTGAGCCATCCATAGTGGCTGGTCCCTGAATAAGGAAATAGGAAAAAAAAACTTTAATACTAATTTAATGATATGTATTAACATAATATAAAAATAATCACTTCTCTCACCATCCTGTGTCCAAAACACACACACACACACACACACACACACACACACATATACACACAAAACATACAAAAACTTTTGGAAAGATGATTACACTCACCATCAATATGTGGACTATAAGTACAACTCTAGACAACACAAAATTCAGTAGACCTGGAAGATGACCAACTCCCATTGTAAGAACTCAACAAATGTCTCATTCAAATAGGAGTCCTGAGTGAAATAAGACTGACATATGAATTTGGAGTTGGATACATAATTTTTTTTTGGAGTAGATATAGTGATGGAGTGTTCTGTGAAGCTGGAATAAGTTTTGCAATCAGAATTAGTCAATAAGTATTTATGCCTTCCTAAAGGAGTGAATGACAGGCTCGTGAAAATGTGACAGGATCATGACAAGCTTATAAGTCTGGGTGACTTTAATGCTAGAGTAGACACAGACTATCAGACAGAGGAGGCAATCTTTGAGAGGAGCAGAATTTGAAAAATCAAAAGCAACTGTCACTTGCTTCTGAAGACTTCTTTGTCTCATGACCTTCTCATCACTAACACTGTCTTTCATTTACTCAAAAGCAGTAAAATTTCATGGATGTACCTCTCAGCAAACATTGATATTTAATAGACTTGTCATTGTAAGGAGAAGAGACAGACAGGATGTGACAATGACAAAGGTGATTTGGGGTTCAGAGTGCTGGACCAGTCATAGATGTATTCTCTCTAAGCTAAATATTTTCATTCATTGCTCAAATGCCAAACATCCATTTGCCTACAAGACCATTTTGTGGAGAACTCTTACAAGGCAAGTTCTCACATGGAAGTTAAAAGAAATGATACAAGGACCTTCTCAAGGTCTCTGAAAGAACTTTGAAATTGATTGTGAGACATAGGAAAGAAACGCTGGCATTGGACTATCTAGCATGGTATGATTGTGTGTATATGTGTATATGTGCTTGTTTTTGTTTTGTCCTTGGTAGAGGGTAGGAAAGACGGTAAATGATTCCTAGCCCAGGCTAATCTGATTTCCTTCTGCCTTTTTCCTTCACATTTCTATGTAGAAAAAATAGCATAATAAAATATTGCATCTCCATTTATAAACTAAAAAGATTTTTCTCTATGTTCTATCTCACTCTTCCACTAGTAGCAGTCAAGTCCTCTAGAGAAGGAGAAGCTCTCCATTCCATCCAGCCCTCTGTACCTGGAACTTGCCCGAGCCTTTCCTGTAGATGAATATAATCTTGTCTGCATTTTCATCTTTCCAGTGGCACATTGTTGTCCAACTCCCTCAGAGTTCTCAAAAGATTTTCATAATCTATCTGAACTCATTTTTCAATGATTATCAAAATCTTACTCCATCTAAGCTCCTAATTCTAGGACTTCTGAACTCAATGTCATTATTTATAGCTCATTCTCTGTAATTTCTCTGCCTGAACCCTTTTCCCATCTCCACCAGTGAATCAATTCAACTTTACATTTCCCTCTTCTGTAGAGTCCCATTCCCTTTATTCTATTTCTGACTTACTTTGTCAAAACCCAGCTATGGTGAACTATAGAACTCTCTGTCCTGAAACCTCTTTTCTTCTCCCTCTATACTATTTCACTTAGTGATCTTATCACCACAGCAGCTAGACAATACTGTTAAAAGAACACTGAAACTTAAAGACATGAGTTGAATACAGACTCAGATACTTCCTACCTGTATGATCTTAGGCAAGCTGTTATCCACTATCTCTCTCAGTTTCCTTAACTGCAAAATAAGGAGAATAATAGCATCAACCTCAGAATGATATCCTAAGGATAAAATTAGATAATATTTGCAAAGTCTTTAGCATAGAATCAAGCACATAGTAAGTACTATATAAAAACTTCTTCCCTCCCTTCCTCCCTTTCTTCCTTCCTCCCTCTCTCACTTCTTCTTTCTTTCCCTCCCTTCTTTTTTCCTTCTTTTGTTCCTTCCTTCCTTACTTCCTTCACTCAGTTATCTTCTCTGTGCTGATCATATCAACTTCTCCAGTCTTAATCTGTCTTCTAGCTTCCAGTAATATATCTACCTAATACACATCTCACACAGAATATATAGACAATATTGACTTAACAAGTTAAATCTAAATTTATTATTTCTTCACCCAAGTTCTTAATTTTACTATTACTATCTACTATTACCGCCTTCCCAGTAACCCAGATTCACAACCCATGTGTTATCCTCAACTACTCACTCAATTTTCCTCTACATATGTAATGTATTAACAAATATTTCTGATTTTACTTCCCAAATACATCTTGTATACATCCATTTTTGTTTCTGTGACACTGCCACTAACCTGGTGCAGGATCTTAAAAGTTTATGCCAGGATTATTGCAATAGCTTTGTGGTAGGGCTGACTGACACAAGTCTCTCCCCATTATCAGTCCATCCTCTATACAGCTAATAGTTTGATTTTCTGAAAAGGTAATTTTGACAGCATCGACCACTTCATTCAATAAATTGGAGTGCCTTCCTATCATTCCAGGTTCAAACAAATTTCTAATTTGGGATTCAAAGTGCATCATAAACCTGGTCAATTTGTACTATGGCAATATTCTTATATTTTACTTCTTATCCATGAACTCTGTGATATAGTGATATTGACCTCCTCATGAATACTTAAAAAAAAAATTCCATTTCCCAAATCCAGGAATTTTTTTTCCCTGAGGCAATTGGGGTTAAGTAACTTGCCCAGGGTCGCACAGCTAGGAAGTGTTAAGTATCTAGACTAGATTTGAACTCAGGTCCTCCTGACTTCAGGGCTGATGCTCTATCTACTGCAACACCTAACTGCCCCTAAGGAATTTTCACTTACCTGTAATTCTTCCCTTAATCTTTAGCTCCAGGCTTCACTGATTTGCTTCTATTCCCAGATACAGATACTTCCACATGAAACCTTTCCTAACCCTTTTTAAGTAGAGGACCTTCCATCTCTTGATTATTTTCAAATTATCCTCTATATGTTGTGTTTCTTTACAGCTGATTACATGTTGTCTTTCCTATTAGAAACTGAACTTCTTGGGAGGTGAAACTGCCTTTTGCATTTCTTTTCCCCTTACAACTTAGCATGGTGCCTGGCACATAATGGGTCCTTAATTAGTGGTGGTTACTGACCAATTTTGTTTGCTAGAAATCTATATCCTCTGATAGGTGATTATTGGTGATATCCCTGGCAGTCCCTAATAGATTCCCCTAAGGAAAAACAAAAAACATTCTTTCTTAAAAAACAATTTACATGTTAAAACCCTTATGAATTATATAATGGAGAAAATCTCCCCATTTCCCAGTTTTGCTAGAATAAACATGGACCAGTTTTTTAATTATTTTAACTTGTAACTAAAAATAAATAAAATAAAACAGTTTAGAAATGGAAGGATTTTTACAAATTATTTTACAGATGAAGAACTAACAAACTACCAAAGTTAGCTGAGTTTCTCAGTCAGAGAAAATAGGCAGCAATGAAAAGAATATTAAAACACATAAGCTCTGATCTCAAATTCAGTTCCTTTTCCATTAGAATCAAAATTAGTACCTTTTTAGAATCAAAATATAATGTTCTTAGTGCTATAGAGAATACTATGTTGGACTTGGTGTCAGTAGACTCTTGGCTCAGGAATGTTACAGGGATACTGATAGTGAGTAGGACCACAGAAGAATAGATTAGAACTCCATCCAGGAATAATGGCAGAATTGATTTGTTCATGGCCAATGAACCAAAACTAAAGGGGAGAGGATTAATGGAAGAGAGATTACCTTTTAAGTGGTTTGTAAAGAAGCAATGGAGGGAGCAGTCTGAGAAGAGAAAGTAGAATGAAAGTTTTTCTCAGAGTTTTTGTGAAATGATGTTCCAAGAGGGACAGTCAAGAGGCAGCAAAGCAGGGTGCCAGAGCAGATGTCCCCTTGGATATGCTTTGTGGCAGGGACATCCACGAGGCTGATGAGGAGGCTGTGGTAAGAGAAAAGGGTATGAATACAAATAAAATGAATAAAAATATGATTCATAAATAATATTATTGCATAAATAATATGCAAAGCAAAATTTAATGACCTAGTTAAGCATCAACTATCAATATTAATAGCAAAGATTTGTTCATTAGTGTATTTTGTGGGAGACTTGTTCTTAGACTTGAAGAAGATATGAAGATGAATAAGACAGAATCTTTATCTTCAAGAAATTCATGGTTTAGGAAGGGATTTAACACAAACATAAACATCTTTATTATAAATTAGATTAGAAAAGTAAAAGAGGGACTACTCATTCATTCACTTTTCCACTTTTCACTTTATTTTCAAGGATGAGGATCAAAGTCAAGAATTAATTTAAAAACATATCATTATTATATCATCAGCAAAAAGTTCATAATCTCCAAGAGGAAATAATATATATTCCAAGGATGAATGGCAAATATTTAAAACCAAAGGTCATCTGCAAATAATAATGAGGTTCTTTTTTAAATGACTATAGCCTTAATTCCACTTTTCATCAATATCTCTGAGATTGTTATGTACAACATCTCATACAATTAAAGATATTCTATTAATATGTGTGATCCTTACTGCTTTTCTTTCCTACTAAAAGAAAACAAACAAAAAATAAATAAATGGAGAAGATGAGAATTATGTGATTCTTAATTGGAAGTGGGTTGATTGCAATGTATCTAATGATACATACCTGGAACACAATAACTAAATGTGAAATGATAAAATAGGATATAGAGGAATCTTTTTGCCCCCTATGGAAAGGACCACCTCAAACAAATATTGTAGGTATTTGAATATGAAGATTGAGCAATTACTTTCCAGGTAAACCAGAACCAGAAACAAGGATTTCTTCATAAAGGAAGATAAGACATTCACAGAGGGATTTGAATGAGTTACTATCTTCAGGCAATCAAATCCTATTGTATATCTACTGGTGCTGAAGAGAAACAATGAAGGGGAAAGACTACCTACAAAGAACAACTTTATCTTTGTCTTATTTTTATCTATTCTTTCACAGAGAATTTTTACACAGAAATTCATTAGATAAATGGTAAGAATTATATATGGATCATACTAGTTTTGTATCATTTCAAAAATGATTTTTACTAAAACTGTTATTAATTTCCTTAACTATATCACTCTAACATGGCAATCTCCTTTTCTACAATGTATTTTTAAAATATTTTCTTTTTTGCTATTTTAGATTTTTAAGCATTTGTAGGCCTTTCCTTCTATGATATAATTACTAAAGAAATATATAATTAGACTTTTGCCTAACCAAACTTATCATACATGTGAGAAAGTGTTAATTGAAGACCCTGGCTAGGAAGCAAGTGATTTTGAATAAATGTCTCAGTAGGAAAAAAAACAGGAAAAAATAAACAAAGAACCAATTATATTCCATAAAATCATTATTATAATGATTATTCCTTAATTTTCTGATTGGAACCATTTCAATATTGAATCTTTCAATCCATATTTTATGAATAAAACATGAGTTTATGAATATAAAGCTAAAATGAAATAAAATTATATATTTTAAAATATAAGATTTGAATATTTAATCATACCTTATAGTTCACATAATTTATATCCTAAACAAGTATCCTTGTGTGTGTGTGTGTGTGTGTGTGTGTGTGTGTGTGTCTGTGTGTCTGTGTGTGCTACTAGTTTAAAACTTCAATAACAGAGGTTGGTAATACTGTTGACTTTATTTAAAACAACTATGTTTCTACATTAAAATACTATATATTCATAAAAATGCTTATTTTTATAAGATTTCATCTGCTACCTCAGAAATCTATTGAAATTTGGATTTAGGATCATTTATGATTTATGTTGTGGGAAAATGCTGGTCAATATTAGTTCAATCACAGTTGTTAAGTGTTTAAATGGAACTAAAGGGTTTATGATATAATATGGAAGAATATAGATATTGTGGGTTCAAGTCAAAACTGAGGAAGATAACAAGTATTAATTAAATATCTACTATATACCAGACATTGTTCTAAATTCTTTATAAACACGATCTCATTTTATTCTCACTAGCCTGTTAGGTAGTTGGCATTATTATAATCATTTTTAGAAAAGGAAATTAAAACAAGTAAAGGTTTAATGAATTGTTTGTGATCATACAGCTAGCCAGAAACTGAATTGGTTTTGAACTCGTCATATTAATTACTCTAGGCCCAATAATGTATCTACTATTCTACCTAATTCTCCAAGTAGCTGCAAAAAAGAAATACCTATATCTTTGGGGTTAATATAAGTTTTGGCCCAGATAGAATGGGCCGGAGCAACCACTTTATATTAGGTCTCTCAGAACAGGCACAATAAAATAGAAATAAGCATTTTAATAAGAAATAAAATGACAAAATTGACTACAAAGTTTAGATATGTAGGGTATTTTTTATTCTTTTATCTTAATATCTGTTGTTTAGGATTTTAAAAGAAATAAGTATTAGGATGCTAGTATCCAACTAAGATTTCCCCAAGACAGAAGATTTTTTTCTCTTATTTTCATTTTATAGTATAATAATTTTGCCTAAGGCTGTTTACATTGTAATCATAATCCAAACAATAAGCAATTGATTTTTAAAGTACATCAATTAGTGAGAAATTAGGTCTTAGAAGTACAGGTTTCCAAATATACTGCCAAATATTTTTTCCCTTCTAAATCTAAATGATGAGATTTTATGACAGTCATTTATTCAATAAACATATGTAATTATTTTATAAGTATTTAAGTATTATATAAAGCTGAGCAATATTTATTGCTCAACATACAATATATGGAATAGACATATTGTATGTATCTACAGAGAATATATGAAGTAGATACCAGGAGAGCTAATGAAGTGTGTGATCCAACTACTCCTAATCTCCAATTTCTGAAGACTTCCCAAATTCAGTTCAAAGCATTTTTATTTTTCTTTACTCAAATGTTTTATAATCCTTTTCTTGGACATTTTTGAAATTTTCACACTATGCTTAGCACAATATGAATTAGTACATCTTTCCTCTTTAGTAGATTTTTAATCTCCTAAATATTAAGGATCTGTTTTACACATAGCATATTCTTAGTCTTAGAATAATGTCTTACTTTTAATGCTTATTAAGCTCTTTATAGATAATATGTCATGCATAAATCACAGACAATGCAGGATCCTTGATGTTAGATTCAAATCCTTCATTTTAAAATTGAAAGAACATAAATGCAAAGTTTCTTGTCTAATGTTTCACTGGTAAGAAATGGGAGGGGGCATCTAGATAGCACAGTAAATAGAGCACCAGCCCTGAAGTCAGGAGGATCTGAATTCAGACGCTTAACATTTCCTAACTGTGTGACTTTGGGCAGGTCACTTAACTCCAATTGCCTTAGCAAAAAAAAAAAAAAAAAAAAAAATGGCAGAAAACATATTTGATCTCTGATTCCAAATTAAACATTTTCCCCCTGTATTGTACTTTTTGACTTGAGTAAATTTAGGATTGTTTGGAGTATTAAAATGAAGAGGAAATTTCTTTAAAATAGATGAAACATGACTATACTTATATTCAAAAAAGTAAAAATTTGTGAAGAGGAAAAAAAATAAACCTTTATACTTCATAGTTGATTGAATAACATTAAAGACATTGGTGAGGGGATTAGATTAAGAAGGCAGAGGTAAAGAAGACCCCAGCTTTAGAAACTGTGAATAAAATATCTCCTTCTATGACAAAAAGAAAGAATGAATTGAATAAAGTGGCAAGCCATTCTGGATTTCCCCCAAAAAAGACTCTCTGGATTCATGAAAAGAGATTTCACAATGAGTTGAAGTAAATAGAGGAATATTAATTTCAGTAACATGTCTTTATTAGGGGATTCCTGGATATCCATCTGACCTCATGAAGCTTGAATTCTCCTTTGATGAGTACATATAAAATTAAATATATTATATAACCAAAATACTTTATGTAAAGATTATGATTCTGTCCATATTAGACATGAGGCTGTTTGTGAACAGACACAGAAATGGTATTCTACACAGGTAAATAGTAAGCAAGCCAGGTTAGTTGGGTGATAGAATGGGTGAAATCCAATAATAAATAATATGTTTAAAAAGTAGGTGGGATTAATATTTTTATGGGTTTTTAAATTTTACAGTTGAATTTGCATTTTATTTTAGAGATAAGGAATTACTGAAACTTTTTGTATTGAGGAGTGTTGTGGCTAGAACTGTTCTTTAGAAGTATCAGTTTGGTATCTATACGAAATGTGATTTAGAAAAGGGAGAGACAAAAAGGTAGGAGATTGATTAAGAAGGTATTGTATGAATCTAAATGGGAGAGCATGAGGGCTTGAACTAGGATAGCTATATGGTTTTAACAAGTAATTGAATGTCAGGGGTTTTCTGGGGTCACATGATAAATAAGATTGAAGACTAGACATTTTCCCAAGTTCCCAATAACTTTATATCTCTATTCCAAACTCAGTGAAGTATACATCAGATATAGAAAAATTTGACAGCTGACTAAAACAGATGAGGTATCAAAAAGCTCTACAGGGTAATAGCTTTAAGACTTTAAACTGGATAAATCTAGTTTTTAACCTGCTTACTCATGACCCATCAGCATCCATGATGCAGTAGGGACAAACCAGCCAAGCCACAGCCTTATGATTCCCCTCCTGTCATGTAGACACATCTCATACTCCTGTTCATACCCCATTCTGTTACAATAAGCATTGCTTCTGGCCAACCAGATGAAGGGGAAGAGATTAATCAGGCTTTGTACTACCTAAAGCAGTACTAGAATAGTAAATGCAAGCATGGTAGAGAGTCTATGCAGAAATTTTTCACGACTTCACTTAAACCTTCTAAAAGTGAGAAATTTATCACTTTAGGAGGATACTGACATAACTTTGCAGCTCAGTACCAGAAATGCGTCTTCCATTAAAGGAGTGAAGTCAGAATGTGAGCACAATGTTTATAGGAAAAAATGGATATACCACAGATTTAAAACAAACAAAATAAAATAAAGAATCTCAATTAAAATCCTGCTATATAAGAATATAAGTCAGCACAAAAGATATGATAATTAGAAGAATGAGTATGATAAACTCAAATAGGTAGAAAATTTCTCTTTATATTTCAACAAATTGAAATAGATTCTTATGAAATAGAGTCCTGTGGAATTCCAAGAAATAATTAAAAAGAGCAAAATATATTAGGTTGAATTAAAACAGGAATGAGAAAGAGAGGATGAAGGGAAGAAAGAGAGAAAAAAAGAGAGTGAGGAGGGGGAAAGGGAGAGAGAGAGAAAGAGACAGAGAGAGAGAGAGAGAGAGAGAGAGAGAGAGAGAGAGAGAGAGAGAGAGAGAGAGAGAGGAGCTGGAAAAGAATAAAAACAAGACTATTTTGTTTTTATAGTAAAAATAATTAGTAGACTGTGGTGAGGAAGAGAAGAGTGAAAAAATGATATTCCAAAGGATACTGAGAAATCTCCAGATTATTAGGAAAAGTACTTGGTGGAGGGGATGGTAAAGACTGAAATACAGCTAGCAACTCAGCTGAACTCTTCCAATATTTCCCTCCAAAGTGCTTTAAATAAATGCTTCAAATAGAAATATGGAGTTACAAAGCAAACAAAAATCAGGGTGAGACTTTTTTTTCAAGTACAAAACAATTTGAGATATTGGCAAAAGAGGTTTGGGTTTTCTTTTAACATTCATTTAATTTAATATATTTATTTTTTCTTTTTAAATTTTTTTTATTGTAGTAAGTTTATTTTTAATACAAATCGCTTTATAAATCAGGCAAGAGAGGTTTGTAACATGGAGAAAGTGGTCTGTGCCACAGCAACACCAGTAGCAGGAATTAGAGGCAGCTGCAATAGCTCCAGCAGAAGCTTTGAGAACTTTCAGTCCAAAGATGTTAAGGGGTTTAGACATATGATCAGAAAGAGATTACAGAGAACCCTTTGGGGGTACTAGGTACAGAACCTTGTTGCTTTGCCTACAAAGAATTCTGGATCAGGGTGATGTGTAGCAGGTGATATGGAACATACCTTAGAAACAACAGAAACAGATGTACCCTCAGCACCAGCTCTAAAAGCAGCAGCATATAAAATCTGAATTTTGGGTCAATTTTGCATCTATCCCTAGAGCCTTGCATTAACATACAGTTAAAAGTCAAGAAATAAATTGAAACAAATGAGCAAATTTAAAAAATAATAATAATAACCTAATACCTCCCCCCCAAAAAAAAAACATTTTGGTGACAAAGAAGATGAATATATAAACTGAGATTGCAATGATATCAAAGCAACTACAAGGAAAACCTCAAGGCCAAAATGTGAATTGAACTCAACTATATAGATCGAAAAGTTTTTTGGTTTTCTTTTTTTAAGAGGCATGAAAATCCACTGAAGAAAACTCCTTTAAAAGCAGAATTAACTAAATTAGGGAGAAAGAGGTACAAAAATTCACTGAAGTAAAGAATTCCTTAAAATTCAGAACTAGAAAACTAGAAGACAATGATTCCTTGAGATATCAAGACACAACAAAATCAAAATAAAAATAATTAAAAATAAAAGAAAATGTGAAATATCTCATCTGAAAAAAGACTGACTTGGAAAAAAGATCAAGGAAAAATAATTTAAGAATTTTTCGACTACTGGAGAGCCTTAATCACAAACATACATACATACATACATACACACACACACACACACACACACACACACCAAGAGTCTAGGCATCATATTTCAAAGCATTAACATATATGCATATATAAATGCATACTTATATATATGTACATATACATATTTGTGTTCATGTGTACATATACATACATGCATAATATATGGATGTTTACACCATCCCAATATTCTAGAATCAGAGTATAAAATGCAATGCAAAAAATCTGATCATTTCCTAAAAGAGGTGGCAAAATGAAAACTTCCAGGAATATTATAACTAAATTCCAGAGCTGCCAGATCAAGGGGTAAAAACTGCCAAAAGCCAGAATAAAATAATTCATATATAGTGGAGCCATAATTAGGATCACACAAGATTTGGCAGTTTCTACACTAAAGGAGTTTGGAACATTATATTCTGGAAAACAAAGAAACTATGGTTATAAACAGAAATCACCAGTAACACTGAGTATAGTCATTCGAAGGGGAAATATATATATATATATATATATATATATATATATATATATATATATATGTACATGTAATAAAATAGAAGGCTTTCAAGCAATCCTGATGAAAAGACCAGAACTGAATAGATTATTTGATATTCAAACACTAGACTAAAGAGAAGCATAAAAAAGGTAAACATGAAAGAAAAAATAAGAGATTCAACGAGGTTAAATACTGGGCATTCCCACAAATGAAGATTATATGTTCAACTCCTAATAGCTTTATCATTATTAGGACAGTTAAAAGTAAACTAAATAAACAGAAGGCATGCATATGGGCTAATTAAATTATGATGATGTTAAAAACAACAAAAAAAAAGACTGTACTTAAAGGAAACTTGCATTGGTAGAAATAGGAAGTCTGGAAAAGTAAAAGGAGAAATTTTTCCATATAAGAGAAGGGAAAAGGGAATGGGAGAATGTTGATGGGCAATGCTTAAAACCTGCTCTTATTGGAATTTATTCAGAGAATAAAAAAGTACAAAATAAATAGAATAAAAAGTACAATAAGAAAGTATAAAAAGAAAGGGAATAAGAAAAAGGCTGGAGGGGCTAATAGAGGGGAAGCTGGATTGAGGAAGGCAGTGGTCAGAAACCAAATAGACTTTTGAGAAGAAACAGAATAAAAAGAGAGAGAGAGGAAGTAAAGCAGGGGAAAATAAGATGAAGGAAAATACACAGTAACCATAGCTTTGAATGTGAATGAGATGAACTTAGCCAAAATAAATAAATAAATAAAAGCAAAGAACAAAATGAATTAAAAACAGATTTAAACAAGATGTTATTTACAAGAAACACTTGTAAAAGAGAGACAAACGAAACAGTGACATTGTTTCATACCAAAAGGTCCAAAAGACAAAGAAGTACTTTCAATAGTAAACATATATGCACCAAATGGAATAACATCCAGATTATTAAAGGAAAATTTAAATGAGTAAGAGGAGGAAATAAATGGTATACTAGTGAAGAACCCTAACTTTCTCCTCTCAGAACTAGAAAAATCTAGCTATAAATTAATTAAGAAAAAATAAATAAGGAGGCAGCTAAGTGGCACAGTGGATAGAGCACCAGCCCTGAAGTCAGGAGATCCTGAATTCAAATCTGGTCTCAGACACTTAACATTCCTTGTTGTGTGACCCTGGGCAAGTCACTTAACCTCAATTGCCATAGCAACAAGCAAATAAATAAATAAAAAAGAAAGAAACAATGAAATGAGTAGAATTTCAGAAAAATTTGATATGATTGAACACTGGAGAAATTGAATGGAAATAAAAAGAATTATAGTTTTTTCTTAGCTATATATGGCACCTTCATAAAAGATGATTTATAAAGTATGGCATAAAAACTTCACAAATGCAGAAAAGCAGAAATATTAAATTCATCTATTTCAGGTCATAATACAATATTACATTCAATAATGGGTTATAGAAACAAAGATTAAAATTAATTAGGATAACAATCAGGTTTTAAAGAATCAGTACATCAAAATACAAATCTTAAAACAATAATCAATTTAATTAAAAAGAATAACAGAGAAATGTATATAATGCAGTACTTAGGAGAAAAAGGTATACTGCCAAGCATTGCAACTCTACTAGGATGGTTACATTGTTTAAATGCCAAATGCATGCTTGCCAAAAAAATTACTTTATGGAGAACTCACATAGGGCAAGTGCCCATAAGGTGGTGATACAAGGATACTATCAATGTATCTCATAAGAAATTTAGAATAGGTTGTATTACATGGGTGACCCTGGCAGATCTGCCCAGCATGGGGTGCCCTCATCAGAGAAGGTACTGCTTTCTATGAACAAAGATGAATTGAATTACCTCAGAAGAATTGTGTTGATGTGCAAAATTAGGGAAGCTATCCCAAATGTTCAGATGGACTATTTGTGTCCAACCTGTGGCAGAGCACTCAAGCTCGTATTGAACTGATCATACATAATAGGACATACTGTAAGTTGACTCTAACAAAATAATGTCATTTGGGTCTCTTCTTGAACGAAGGACAACAACCAACCAAACAGGAAGAAAAAGTACATATTTAAGTCTTTCCAACAATAAAATAGAGAAACAGCAGACCATTGAGTTAGAAAAAAAAATTTTAATTTCTAATTAAACAGAAAATTGGAAATCCTGAAAAACAAAGGAGAAATTAACAAAATTGAATAAGAAAGCCATTGAACTAGCAAATAAAACTGAGAGCAGATTTTATGAAACAACGAACAAATACACCATTGGCTAATTGACTAATTTGATTTTTTTTTTAAATTAAGAAAACCAGTTTGCCAGTATCAAAAATGAAAAGAGTAAATGAACCACCAATGAAGAAGAAATTAAAGCAATTATGAGGAACTATTTTGTCCAATTATATGCCAATACATTGAATAATCTAAGTGAAATGGAAAACTATTAAAATGAAACAAAACAAAATGTAAATTGCCCAGATAAATTGAAGAGAAAATTAAATACTTACATAACCTCATATTAGAAAAAGAAGATGAACAAGCAATTAATGAACTACCGAGAAAGAAAGAAAGAGAAAGAGAGAAAAAAAAGAAAGAAGAAAAGAAAAAGAAAGAGAGAGAAAGAAAGAGAGAAGAAAGAAAAAAGGAAGAAAGAAGGAAGAAAGGAATGAAGGAAAGAAGTAAGGAAGGAAAGAAGGAAGGAAGGAACTTAGTTCCCAAGAACTAGGTGAATTTACAAATAAATTCTACTAAATATTAAAACAATAATTAATTCCATATAAACTATTTTGGGGGACGGGAACAAAGGAAAGTGCGACCATATTTCTTTTATGACACAAATATGATATTATTTAAATCAAGAAAATCAAAACAAAACAAAAACTAATTTCCCTAATGGATATTGATGCAAAAAAATTAAATGAAATACTAATGACCAGGTGGAATTTTTACTAGAAATATAAGGCTAGTTCAATAGTAAAACTAAGATAACTGACTGTACATGACGAATATGGGAATATATTTGTAAGAATTCATGTTTAACCTATATTGGATTGCTTGCTATCTAGTGGAGGAAGGAGGGAGAGAAGAGGGGAGAAAAATTTGAAACATAAAATTTTTGCAAAGGTGAATGTTGAAAACTATCTCTGCATACATTTGGAAAAATAAAAAAGCTATTTTTAAAAAGATAATCAACTGCATGAATAACTAAACTAACAGAAATCAGATGATTATCTCAGTAAATGAAGAAGAAAAAAGTATTTGCCAAAATACAACAACCATTACTATTAAAAACATTAGGAAGCATAGGAATAAATGGAGCTTTCCTTAAAATAATAAACAGTATCTGTCTAAAATTATCATCAAGACTTATCTAAAATGGAGATAAGCTAGAAGCCTTCCCAATAAAACAAGGATGAAGCAAAGATTCCCATTATCACTACTATTATTCAGTATTATATTAGAAAGATTAGTTATAGCAGTTAGACAAGAAAAAGTAATAGAAGGATTTAGAATAGTCTATGAGGAAATAAAACTATCCCTTTTTGCTTTTGATATGAAAGTATATTTAGAAAATCCTTGAGTCAACTAAAAAACTAGTTGAAATGATTAACAACTTTAGGAAAATAGCAGAATATAAAATAAATACAAAATCATCAGCATTTCTATGTATTATTAACAAAAAACAAGGAAAAAAAGAAATACTTTTTAAAAAATTATAAAAATATAAAAAAATATAAAATAATTGGAAGCCTACCTGTCAAGAGAAATTCAGGAACTTTTTGAATAAAATTACAAAACACTTTTCACACAAGTTAAGTCAAATCTGAACAACTGGAGAAATATCAGTTGCTGGTAGGTAGATCAAGCTAATATTATAAAAATGACAATTATCACTACTTTTTTTACTTACTGCAATAACTATCAAAATATTTTAGAAAACTAGAAAACAAATTAAGAATAAAAATTGAGATTATGAAAGGGATCATTTTTTTAATTAAAAAATGTGAATGAAGGTGGATTAGCTATGTCAGATCTCAAACTCTATTAGAGCAGCATTTATTGAAACAATCTGATATTTACTAAAAAAAATGTG
>JAJPUD010002546.1:198704-221168 GCA_023553655.1 Myrmecobius fasciatus
CTCTCTTTTGAGATTCTTAATGCAATCATCCAGGTAAGCCTTCTGAAAGGGAGACCAACTTAAGTCTGCCTTTGTGGCTTCATCTGGGATTGTTTTCATAATGTCAGGATCTGGGGACTGTTCTATTTTTTCTCCGTAAAAGCTTTCTATGGTGAGAGCTCTCTTCTGCTTCTTGCTCATGATTTAAAGTTGGGATATTGGTCAAAAGCAGAGAAAACTGCAACAATTTGTATTTGCCCTGGGGCAGTTTGCCGAGTTGACTTCGGGTCTGAGGCTGGTCGGGCTAGATTCGCACTAGGACCATGTTTTCAGCTGCTCTCGATCCACCCTTTTCCAAAGGCAGATCTGCCAAAGCACCTGCCCGCAAGCAGAGTAAAATGGCCCAGGCGTCTCCCAGGGGCTTCCTGGGTGCCTAAAATCTGCCCCTCTATGGCAGCCCTGACTTCTGCCCCGGCTGGAGTCTGATCGGGACCAGTGGCCGATTTCCCCTGAGGCTAACCTTCTCTGGAGTTCTTTCAAGGTAGATTTTTGATAGAAGTGCATTGTAGTCCAAATGTTTGGCAGGGCCCTCACTCAAAAACCAGTTGGAAGGCTCACTTTGTCTGGGTTTGAGGGAAGGTCCCAGGAGTTCACAGAGAAAGCTGTCTGCAGTTTGCCATCTTGGCTCCGCCCCTCTACTTAATTTTTCATGGCAATTTGACTTAGTACACTTCAAAAAACATAAATGATGTATCTATTATGTACATATCATTAAGCTAATTCCATATATAATCAAAGTCTAACATGAAACAACCCCTGTTCTTAAGGTGCTTACATTCTATTGGGGGGACACTATGCATTTGTAGCCTCGGTGTCTTAAATAATATCTACAAAAAGGGAGATGCTTAACAAATGGGAAGATGATAGACTGGCATTAAGACTAGTGATCAGTAACAACAAATTGCAGGGGAAAAGGAGAGGCAGAGCACAGATGTAAGATGCCTGGCAAGGGGGAAAGGAGGACAGATATAAGAAATATGAAAGTAGAATTTATAAGATTTAGAAACTAAATTAATATAAAGGATGAATGAAACTGAAAAGTTAAGAATGAGTCCACAAATCTGATTAACTGAAAGAATAATGTTCGTCTCAAAAACAAAAATAATATTAACTAATTTTTAAAAAGGAAAAAAAGAAAAGAAGGGAGGAAGGAAAAAAGGAGAGAGACAAGAATGCAAGGAAATGGAGGAAAATAAAAAGGTAAAGAAGGAAAACGGGAAAGAGTAAAGAAGGGAAGAAAAAAGGGAAGAAGAGTAAAAAGAAGAAAAACATTAATTTCAAAGCAGTGGCATTTGAGAAAGGGATTTAAATGAAAGTGTCTGATTCAAATATGTTTAAAATTAAAATACCCACAAAATCTCTTTTTGGAGGTGTGTGTGTGTGTGTGTGTGTGTGTGTGTGTGTGTGTGTGTGTGTGAGAGAGAGAGAGAGAGAGAGACAGTGTGTGTGTGTGTGTGTGTGTGTGTGTGTGTGTGTGTGTGAGTGAGAGAGAGAGAGAGAGAGAGAGAGAGAGAGAGAGAGAGAGAGAGTTTTGGCAAGTGATTGGAAATGTGAGGTGGCAGGACCAATGATATAAGGTGACTTTTTTCAAGGATTACTGTCACTTCCACAGATGCTGAAGGAAAAGGTGAATTACTTAGCTTTGCTCATTTTTATTGTTCTTATCTGTAAAATGAGAAGTATAGCAAACAAGGAAACAAAAAATACTGAATTATACTTATCTCTACTTATCCAGGTCTAGAATAAGGAAAACATCTTTCTGAGCTCAGATTTGGTGTCAGACATTTACGGGCTATGTGATTCTGAAGAGGTCACTTAATCCTGTTTGTCTCAGTTTCCTCATCTGTAAAATGAGCTGGAGAAGAAAATGACTGAAATAAAATTTATTCAGCAATACCATTAGCCATACACAGCAAGGTCAAGGGCTGAGAGAAAGAGCCCATATTTTCATTAAATTTATTGATTAATCAACTGACTATAAAGAATAATAACTTAGAAAGACTATTCACAAAGAAAAAATATATTTTAGGCATAGACCCAGACATGCATTCTAAGATATTCCCAATTTGCTGATTTATTTTGCTTAACAATTCATATTTGTTATGAAGGATGACTTCTACTTAGTAGTAGGCAAAGGTGGTTATTAGAAATTTATATACATTTTAAAAAGATTATATATAGTCTTTTCTTCTATGTAGGACATATATATGTGCATATATTTATGTATTTCATAGAAATAAAGCAAATACAGAAGGGGCTATAAATAGAGCAATTATGCTACTACCTTATTAAACAAAGATATTTCTTTTAAATACGAACATATTTAAAAGAAATATCTTTATACATATTTATGTAGTTCAGTTTTTTAAAAGAAAGAAAAAAATTCCCTACTCTTTATATCTTTAAATATGTGTTAATCATTAAATTGACAAAATAAGCTAAGAAATAAAATGGAATGAAAGACTTGAGTAAGGTAATTGCAAAGGTCTTTCTCAGCTAAAAATATAAATGAATAAAATGGAAGAGATTGAGGTAGCTTTTGGCTGTGTTTTTAATGTATCCTGGCATGACACTCCTATAGGGAGATGAATTCATTATTCCATTCAACTGGCTGAAAAAGAGATTGACTGTTGGAAGACGATTTTCTTTGACTTTATATAATCAGTTCAGGGGCAGAACTGAACTTCATGTTTCAATTAGTCACAACATATTAGAATTCTGATTCATCAACTTTTAAAAAATGACTTCATTATGGTAAATTTAGGAGGAAATTTTGGAAAATAAGCCCTTATATGGCATAATAAAAAAGAAGTTTTATTTTGAAAATAAATTAAACCACCATAATGGATCTTTACATATTGATTTTAAGTAAAATTAGTTAAAATAAGGAAATTTGCTATGCCAATTGTCCTCTACAAAAATTTGGTTTATCATTTTGAGTATTTTATCATATTTTTATTTATATCAATATATTTTATTCTAATACATACCAGAAATATTAAGATTACCTTTTGTCATTTCAGAATTTTAAAGTAGCCCCAAGAAAATAGCTGTATTCAACAAATTATGTAGACACAAATATATTTTATATCCCATAAAATATTAGCATGAATTAATCCCTGTTCAAAACTAAAAACTTCTTGGAAACAGTTATTTTCTTTCTTAATACAAGCAACTTTGTAACAAATTCAAGTGAGATGTAATCTCTATTGATTCACATAATCTCAATAAAATATTAATCAGTAAATCAAGTTTAATTGAGCCTATTCACAAAACTGGAAAATACCTTTAATTCCAAAAAAAAACTCTACTAATAAGATCTGTGACCTTGCACAATTCCAAAAACCTGTACTAACTGCAGGAGTGGCATTATGAAAATGAATCTTAATTTTTCTAAGTCTTACTTTCATCATCTGTGAAAAGAAGAGGCTGAAATGTATGTATTCCAAAGATTTTTCTAGCTCAAACAGTAAATAATTCTGTGAATCTGTATTAAAGCACCTTCAAACAAAATTAATAGATCCTTTTTAATGCTCTCCTTTATAAAAAAATGTACTACCTGATAGTCTTCTCCTTCCACCTTAAGGCAATTTTTATATAATCTATCACTGTACATTTTTTTAAGATTCCCAAAATATGGGGGCAGCTAGGTGGTGCAATGGATAGAGCACCAGCCCTGAAGTCAGGAAGACCTGAGTTCAAATCTGTTCTCAGACACTTAACATTCCCTAGCTGTGTGACCCTGGGCAAGTCACTTAACCCCAATTGCCTCAGCAAAAAAAAGCAAAAAAACAAAAAAAAGATTCCCAAAATATTATTTTATGTTAATGTCATTAAAACAAAGAAAGTGAAACTTCATATCATTCTTATTTTTAATGTATACATATACACACATACAATTCATATACACACATTATGTTTATATGTTTGTGTTTTATGCATGTTGGAGATACAAAATAAATTTAATTGCTACTTTTAAATATATTACATATATATATATATATATTACATAAAATATATTAAATACTCAGGAGTTGTGGGTTATATGAGAATTTAAAAGGGATTGGTAAAGATGATAGACATAGATGGATAGGTAAATAGTAGAGGTTTCCAAAGACAGCTCAGAAGCTTATCCCAGGACAGGAAACAGGGGAGCTTATTTAATCCTGTTAACTCCAGTAAAGTGGGAAGAAGATAAAGATTTTAAAAATGAATTGGACCACACCCAGGGACATAACAACCAAATAACAAGGAAAAACCACTTCATATTAACCTGCTTAACTTTTCTTTGTGCCAAAAGTGCTATTAAAAAATATGGCTCAGAAAAGAAAGGAGTTGATGTTATATAATTAGAATTCACAGAATTATTCATTTTGGACTAGGAAAGACTCTATTAAAAAAAGACCTAATCCACCCTTTTCATTTTGTATTCAAAGAAATTGAGATACAGAAAGAGTAAATTATTTGTCCATGATCATAAAGCTGGTTTCTGGATGAATTGATGCCTGTCTTTGGCAAAGTCCTTCTCCTGGCAGTCATGCCCCCAAATGGAAAAACTTAAGACATGAAGAAATGGAAAGATCATACTCAATATCACTTAAATCCTTCAAGAATAGGAAAAATTAGAGTAAAATAATTACTAGAAATCATCAATCTATGATTCCAACACTAGAGATTTTTGCGTTTTTTTTTTGTTTGTTTGTTTGTTTTGTTTTGTTTTTTTAATTTTCTACTCAGGAATTTGAGTAAAAAACAGTTTGTAAAAATTGCATGTTGCTTTTGTTGTACTGAGTTTTTTTTTTCCTATTGTCAGTCAGAATATGTTAAAAATGTATTCTCGGGGCAGCTAGGTGGCACAGTGGATAGAGCACCAGCCCTGAAGTCAGGAGGACCTGAGTTCAAATCTGGTCTCAGACACGTAACAGCTGTGTGACCCTGGGCAAGTCACTTAACCCCAATTGCCCTAGCCAAAAAAAAAAAAAAAATGTATTCTCTAGTTGGCCAAAATAATTTGTTTTCAATGTTTTATTGAATTTTTGCTCCTTAAACCAGAATAATTTTCAATATGGCCCAGTCTTTTGTAACCCTCCTTTGTAAAAAATGATAATAATACATATTAAAATTAGTTGAATAAAAGACAGTAATCTATGAAATATTCATTATCAATCATTCTTCCTCTTTCATGTAGAAAGAGGAAAGGTATGTACAATTTTTTTACCTGTATTCAGTATTGATCATGGGAATAATCTAAGTTTAGTTATCTTTGAAGGCTGATTTATTTACCTTATTGTAAACTTTGTATATACATTTTACATGAATCTGTTTTCATTGCTTGGCATCTATTTATAGAAATCTTGCCATATCTCTACAAAATTTTGATTTTCATAATTTATTAACTTTTCTTTTTTTAAAAAATCAATTCACTATTTTTCTCCCAAAACTCAAGTTCTAGGAAGCCCAGAAAATAAATTGGAAAAGGTAAGGATTCAACATAGAATAAAAACTCTCTCAAGCATGATAAGAAGTTTTATTAAGATTGTAATAGATTCTTTTCTTTTGTATACAGCAGGCAGGATACCAGCTGTTTGCCTTCCTGGTTGCTTAGGGAGTCTGAAGTCTCAGTGACCCCTTCATGATTTTCACTTTTGTCTTGTAACTTGCTAGGTGGTGATGGAAAATTGCTAAGGGGGTTGACTCACAGTTTACACATTGGCTATATGCTTACCAGGAGAAAGAGAAAGAAGTGAGTTGGTTTTAAACAATAATCGTCACTCCTCTTTTTCAGTGAGATACTAGAGTTCAAAAAGCAGACAGAACACAAACTTTTACATTTCCCAATCTTCCTAATTTTTTTTTTCTTTTTGCTGTTGGTTGGAGAAACGTTTTATCTGTTTTCTTATCATAAAATATTATTTAATCTTTTCAATTATTTATTAATCTCTTTACCTATACCTATTTTATTTAAGTGAATTGTTTTCAAATTGTATTTTATAACAGCATGTGTCTGTGTCTATAGATTGGCAGAGGAAAGAATGAAAGATCATGTGTGTGCTTTCATTGCATATTTGCAATAGGAAAATTCTTTTTGGCAACAATCAAAGAAAACTGAAGAAGCTTCTGGATTTCCAGAATCTCTGTCTCCAAACTTGGTAGACCCTAAAATTGATTTTTAAAATTGATTTTGATATCTATATAGTCACAGGAAATCACTTGTGTTTAGAAAGAGCTTGGTTTAAAAGTCCAATCACCATGTTCACATAAAATATTGTAAAAAAAAAATTAAGCCCATAATAATAGATAATTCACATTAAAAAGATTAATCTATCCTTTATCTCTAGTTCCCTAGCTAGCTATCATGTATCTATCTTTATCTATCTATCTATCTATCTATCTATCTATCTATCTATCTATCTATCTATCTTTATCTATTTGCTATTTGTCAGAACCCAAACTCCAGTATATTATGAACCTGGATTCTGCCCTATAGCAAAGCTTCTTAAACTGGTTATATAACTGGATGTGGAGGTTGTGAAATTATGATTTATTATCAGTAAATTCTTGATTTGTATACCTATTTTATATACCTCCATACCTGAGATCAAGTAAAAATTTCTTGGCCGAAAAGGGATCGCAAGTGGAAAAAGTTTAACAAGCCCTGGTCTATAGAATCTAGGGAATATTTGATATATATAAAAATAAGGAGATGAGCATGCACATATATTATATAGAGACATGGAGTTACAAGTATGAACATAAATGGAGATCAAAATGGCTAAGTAGACATCACTATATGGAGAAAAGTTAGGCAAATATGTAAATGTAACTGCAAATAGAAATGTAGATGGAAAGAAATACTGGATAAAGTTATAGTGATATTTATCTAAATACATGAGGAACACTAAATGTATTTCTATCATTCGTATCTAGATTTGTATCTACATAGACATACAATCATACCTACTTATATATGTATATATTAATTGCATCTCTTCTTCATGATATGAATCACTAATTACCAACATTTGTACCTGGGCTATGCTTTTTGGTCCTCTCAGTGGTTGCACATATACCAAAACACCTCTTTGTCACAGATTATGATCTAATCCAACTGAAATCTAATATTGTATTATGATTATGAAATTACTAGAGCTCTGTATTTAAATGTTATTTGAACTAGTATATTTTTTGCATTTGACTTTTCTTTTATATAACTTACAAAATGTCACAGAATGTCTCCCAATTCAACTTATTTTCTCAGATATTCTCATTTTTATTTGTATATTCCTAAACTTATCCTTTAGTCTGAAAGTTCTCTAGTGTCAGTTCTATGATTCTAACCAGGCTTTCCTGGTCTGATTCTGATTAAGAAGCTTCATCATGTACATCTATTTTTTGAGGTCTGCAACATTTAATTTTAAAGCCATACAGCCTCAGATCTGGAAGGAATCTTAGAGAATAACTAATCTAAGCTTATATACAAAGCTTTTAGTAAATGTTTGAAAAATGAAATGAAACTTCAGAATTTTTACAGAGAGAAAACTGAGGCTCTGAGAGATTATGAATCAAAAAAGTTTACAAAGAAAGTGATAACCAGGAATCCTAAATATTTTCTCTTTCCCCACAACTATAATTTATTCCATAAAAGCAAACTTTTTTAATATATCAAAAATATGACTAGAAATCATAGTTGAGCCATGCAAAATTTTCCCTTGTTGTTTTAAGTATTATTTCTTCAGGAAATAAGCAATTGTCAAAGAGAAGCTTCCCTGACATGTCAAAAGTACAATGTGGGTGTTTCAGAAGATTTGCTGAAACACTATTTTTTAGCCCCCATTTAGAATCTTACTCAAGTCTCCATAAAAGTAGCAACCCATGTTTGTATAGTGATTTTTTTTTGTTAAAATTTTTTATTATATTTTACTAATATGGAAAGTTTACACAACTTTTAACGTCAAGGTAATATTTGAACTCTGGTTTCTTGATTTTGAGTCTCTCTACTAAACTAACATTTCATGAAAAATGGACAAGAGATAAAGTTGGATATTATATAGAAAATAAATACATGCTTCTCACATTGAACTGTTTTTGCTCTGTCCCATCTCCAAAAAAAGTTTCTGGACCTTAGGAAAAGCAAGATGTTAATTAAGAAACAATAATTTTACAGTTTAAATGCAAACTAGGGACAGGGGCAATAAACATCAATTATGTGCAGATTAGAGGAACAAAAGGGAGTTGTGGTTGTGATTTTGGAAGCTAAAATTCTTTCAAACCCATTCAAGGTGCTTGAAATGTGGGCAACCTGGAATTCATCCCAAACTTCAATTGCTAACAGCAATTAGGCAATAGAACACCCCACTCATTCCAGGTATTATCAGTTTTGACTCATAGGTATGGCAAATAAGCAACATTTGCATCTTATATTTCATCACATATTGAGAGAGTAAAAATTAGCACATGCATACACATACATGTATGTATATACACATGAATATTATATCTGTAATTCAGAGATAAGACCATCTGATAGGTGTTGATAGTTAAAGAAATCTATTTGCTGCAAATGCTGTTTAAAAAAAAAAATTCTCCACCAGAAGTGGGAGCTATTTACCTAGTTGTTTTCTTGACCTATTATATTCTGAGTCACAAACTGAGCCAAAGAATTTGATTTGATGATTTCATTCTCCAGCGTGAATGAACTAGAACCCTGTGGTATATAGAAGGCTATGTGTGTTTTGGTAAGTGGTGGAAAAACAGACCCAAAATCTAGAAAGTGATGCATTTGCCAACAAAATAGTCAGGAGCAATAACTATCTTAGGGTCTCCAGAGATTAATTAGGTCACAAGGCTAATTTAAAGTAATCCTACCCCTTCCTATATGCTCTGTTGTTCACAGATAAGATTCTTGGAGTTTAGTGCTGAAAAGAGTCTGCCAGAATTTCAGCTTTGTGCTCCCCAAGAAATCACACACACCCCTCCCTTTCTTTTTTCCCCACTAGATGTCTTTCTTCCTCCATGTTTAGGTTAAACCTGGCTGAAGTAGCTAGTGACTATCACCTATATTTGGAGCTTACAAAAACACCAGAATTCATATCACTATCTTGATACTGAAGAAACTTGACATATTTTATAGGAAGAAGAGAGAGACAGAGAGACAGAGAGAGAGAGAGAGATTCTTTAAAAAGTTGTGAGATGACTGCATAGCAAAAAAGGGAAAAAAGTGTTTCTAAAAGAAATACAATTTGAATTTTAAAAGATTACAATTTTATCGCTTTTAACTTGGCCTATAATGCAAAGATTTAATTGTAATATCTTTCTTTTCCTCTCATTAATATCTTGCGTGGGGAGAGTGAAAAACAGGAAAGAAGGTAGAAGAAAGATGTATTGTACTTGCTGAGGCTAGGGCTGGAACAATTTCTGAATCATCAGCCTACAGTACAAGTTACACCTGCAAATTCAAAGATGATTAAGAAAAGTAACTGATAAACAGTTGGTAAAGTGTTGACTAGGAAAAGGAACTGAAAATAATCTGTAAGCAGGAGGATCATTAAAACGAAGAGCTTTACTCATTTTAGAAATACTCAGTTTTAGACAATATAACTAACTATTCGAGACTTTCTCTCATTGCACCAAAAGAAGCTCTTCCATCTTTTCCATGGCAATTTAGTGATAAGAATAAATTGAATCTTTGAAATTATAATTACTAAAGCCTAATTTTGCTATTATAGAAGTTTAAATTCTTAGGCATAATGTATATTGTAAATAAAAATGTTTAAATAATGTTTAAATTTCTATTTGTTCAACAATTTTCCATTTCTTTTCTCATCAAATCATTACTCAGGCCCACTGGGAAGCAGCAAGAGTAGAGTATTAGAAATGTCTTTCCTTTTCTTTTCTTTTATAGTTTCTGATTTGGATCTTAACCAGTAAGAAATTCTAGATAATGGAGACAGTAGGAGAGAAAATTATCTAAATCTTCTTAATAAAGTGCTTTTTTTTCTTTCTAGATACATTAATCTTCTTTATTCTTGAAATTTGAGTAATAAGAAAGATGTTACTTTTACTGAACACTTTCATATCATTTATGTACCTGGAAAAAGAAACCTGAAAAATAACCTCTGACATCCTATAAATTCCCTTTTCTTCAAGTAAATACACTTAAAAGTGTATTTATGATGCATATTGTTTTTACTCAGATGGTTTATACATAGTAGTGGTTTAATAAATATTTGTTGAATTGGGTGAAATTGAAATGAAATGAATTATTTGGAAAACTTCACCTTATTGGACATCCTACCTAATTATAAAAATACTTAAGAATTTTGTATAGCAACATTTTACAATGCCTTAATAGGATTGAATAAATAGCATTATTTTTCTTTTAGGTTATGGGATTGAGTTTGCAAATTTCCTAATAACAAATAAAGACCTAACCTATCCCACTTCTTCCCTAGTATATTTCTTAAGATTTTTAAAGTTAGCACATTTGCATGCAAAAAGTTTCTCTTATTAATAAAGTAAAAGCTGAGTGAATCAAAGTCCTCAATTACTAATGGTACACAATCTATGCTTATATTTATTTATTTATTTTTGCCCAGTTCCAACTTGAATCCAACTATTAAGAAATTAATGAAAAATATTGTTTCTTTCAATAGTTTCTGGCAATAATTTTTCTGTCCTTTCTGAAACCTTAAGGCAGAAACATTTATATGATCAGTAGGGGCCTAACTTTAAGACTATACAAAAGAGTAAATGTAGTAGGGAGCCACTGTATGACATTTCTGCCTACTGAGTATTTCAAGCTCTTTATCTGTAAAAAAAAAAAATATACAAACATGACCAAGTAAGACTACATGAAAAGGGATAGCTACAGTTGAAATACAGCTAGATTTTGACAAATGGTAGTTTTTAAATAAAAAAAAATGGAACTATGACAATTTTCAATGAATTATTTCACCGAACACTGTTAAATAGCTTATAATATATTTAATTAAGTCATGACTTAAAATTCTACACAGAATGAAAAAAGGCCCTCAAGCAAATATTTCAGAAAGGATCCAGTTTTTCCTAAAGAGATCTCTAGCTTCCTTGTAATACAAATATTAATTAAGTGGTATTCACTGCTAGGATGCAGCTGGCAACATCTGTCTCCTTGTTCTCATTCAAGATTGTTCTACAAAATCCCTTGGTCCAGATCATAGCTTTATGAGAATTAACCAATTTATAGTATTTTTATAGTACTTTTTTAGAGCTTACCTTCTATTTCATTTGTAACCATGATGTTCTGACCTACTAGCTTGCAAGCTCCTTTGGGAAAAGGGCTGTCCTGCTTAAATGTTCTTAAATGCCAAGTGTGGTATATTGCACATATAGATTTAAAGACTTTAATAGCTCTCTCATCACATCAAGGGGATGCCATCTACATCAGTATAAATCACATAGCCCATATTCTCTTACACATCTCCCCTAAAAGATTTAACCAACATACTAAAAAGTGATCTCAATATTTTTTTCCCTCTTGAATGTCTCATCAGTACCAGTGATATACTTGAGATCTCCATTTACTATCTCTCACTTTACATATATGAATACCCCATTTCCTTTTCTTATAATAGATTTACTAAATAATGTTACTAAATTAAATGACTGAAATCAGTTACGTATCATAATTTGTAAAACAGGAATTTTTATCTATTTTTTCCTCCCTGTATCTTTCAGGAAATACAGAAAATCTCTAGACTGATTTCTTTTGAGTAATAGTGAACATCAATATGAAGAAAATAAAATATTCTAGCACTTTATGACAATACCATAATACCACCTAAAATTAGGAGCATTTGAGGGACTTTTTAATTTATAAAGAATGCCTTTTCTATTAAGAATCTGCTCCTAACATCATTCTCCTTTAGAGTAGAAAACACCTTTGGTGAGAAAAAAGCACATGGTTTTGCATATGACATGTTATATTCATACATACACACAAACACACACACATATATACATATACATATATATTTGCTGAAGGAAAAAAATATAAGAATCTGAGTGACTTTTAAATGGGCAATTCTTGGAAGTTTGAGAACTTATGCCAGAAATGGTTTTAGAGGGAGATTTAGTGCTAATGGGAAGCTTAAGGACTCTGAAAATGACCTACAAATATTCCATGTTGAACTAGAAGAACCTTTGGGTCAACAGGGAATTTGTGGGAAATCCTTTAGACCCTAAGACATCAGTTTTCGTGGTTGGGCAGTATATACAGAGATGACCTGAAATAGTGAGGGAGCCAAGTTGGTTTTAGTTATATTACTTCATTGCTAAATGATTTACTTTATCTTTTCCTCATTTCACTTCTCCCACCTTTGGTATTATATAAAACAATTGAGAAAATCTCCACTCCTCATCCTCTATCCCCAAACTGCTATATGTATGATTCATGTTTGAAACATTCTTTAGTGTTGTTTTATTATTAACTCTCAAAAGATTTGGTACATCTTCCAAAAGTGTCTAACCTACTCCCACTTAGTCATTTATGCAAGGAAAGAATCTGGCTCAACATATGGATAAAATGTCCTGAGTGGGTTTCATCACTGTGCATGAATGCAGAGGCCTTAGTGTTGGACGCATTTTTGGTAAACATAAATGACTAAACTATGCATCATCTCAAAATGACTTGAGAAGAGTGTTTTTTATTTTTTTTAAACAACTCAGAAAATACCTCTTAAATTTAAGTGTGATTTGCTGTAAAACTGCCATTGGTAATAAACCTAATTATTTCACTATGCTTGCACATACATTTTTATTTCAATGTATCTGATTATATATATATGCATACATATATATAAATTCTACATTTTCTAAAAATATAAATGCAAAAGTATAGATGATTTTGAGTATACAAAATAAAATTAATAATCAAAGAAATGTAACTAATTATTTTTTAATTTTCTTTTTGGTTTAAATATTATTTCAGTGGAGTAGGGAGATATTTTATGCATGAGGAAATCTTTTCTATATCAACACTGATATACAGCAGTTATACAACTCATAAATCATAAAGCATTTCCTGGGAACATTGACAGAGTAAATCCTTTGCTTAGGGTAAGAAGGCTGGTAAGTGTCAGACATGGGATATCTGCCCAGCTCGCCTTGAATGGAGGCCTTTGCTTTGTTTCTTCTCTAGGAATCTAAAAAGAAAAAAAAAATTATACATGTCCTAGTTTTCAAAATGTAGCTGACTTCATTATGTTTCCCTCATCTAGCCTTTGTGGTATATTCAAGAGCCACTGGACAGGGAATCCACAAATTTGGTTTAATTTTGCATTAGACATTTTCTATCTGTGTGATAGTATATGTATGCTATAGTCTCTTCATGTGTAAATTAAGAAGATAGGGCTTGATTGTTTATAAGGTACATTTCAGTTCACTTGCAACCTCCCCCAAAAAACAATGGGGAAAATAAGATGAAATCAAATATTAAAAATCTGTAAATTATTTTTAGCAGCTTCCTTTAAATACTTTGAAAATCATTTGGTGTGCTAGAGGAAATAAATTTAGAAAATTAACATTTCGAATAATAATAATAAAAACTAGTTAATATTAACAATTCAAGTTCTACAAAATACTTTCAATACAAAATTTTTTCAAGCAGACAGTACATTAATTAAAACTACTTCCACTTTAAAGATGAGAAAATAGGCGCAGAGAGGTACAATAATTTCTCCAACGTCACACAGCTAGAAAATTTAAAGCTAGGAACTGAACTTACCCTTCCCAGCTTGGGGTCCACTTTCTTTTAACAACATAATTTCTAAGGGAAATTGTAGAATTTCTATTATAATTATGTCTCCACTAATATTCCCATTGATATGCAAGATTAGATCACATGTTTTTCCTTAAGTGATAGGCAAAAGTAATGTCTCAGCTTCTCTATTCAGAACTTAGTTCTCTGACAATTAAAAATTCACATGCAAATCAACAGAACTGAGATGTCGGGGATGGAGGGAGGGATTTCTAAGTATCCAGAAATAGACAAATTCATATTTCTCCATTTAAATCAATAAGCATTTATTAAGCCTTTCTTGGATACCAGGTACTTTAGGACAGACTTTATGACATGCTCATAAGAAAGTCTCTTCAGAACTCATTTTGAATCTTTTGAATCTGATTTTACAGATATAAAAGAAAAATAAATTGAGAAAGACAGCATATTGCTATTATTCACTGTTAACAGTATATGCTGATAGGGATGAAACTATTAAAATCAGAAATAATAACTAAAAGAAACACAGTGATCTGGAAATATTCAATGTGAGGGAAAATGGCTTTTAAATGGCCCTAAAAATTGCTATATTATATTTAAAAAGACCTTTATAATAATGACTCGAGGAAAAAATTAAGTAGTAATTTAAAACAACTCAAGGAACAAGTCTTCAAACAACAATTCAAGGAACAAGTCTTCAATTACTCAGAAATTGAGCTATTCAGGTGTGCCTGTGTGCCTGGAGTGGGAATCATAGGACCTGTTTCTCACTAACTTAGATATGACCTGGGAATAGTCACAACTTCTCTGGCTTCAGTACATTTTTTTGTAAAATGAAGGAGTTGGATGCAGGTATAGACATGCAAAAATATCTATTCAATGTCTAATACTCCATTTTATTCTGTAGTTCATATTCTAGGATTGCTAGCAATTTAAATTCACTAAAAGTAACAAATATCCTTAAAGTAATGCTTAATCTTTCCTTATCAACCTTTTTATTGAAGCATTTTCCTAACATTAAAAGCAACTTTGTGAACAAAGTTTTTTGGGGGGAGCAAGGGAGGAGGGATTTATGTTGTTTATGATTTTCCCCATTCTTTTGACATTTATTCTTCCTTGAAACAACTTGTGAAAAAAGATCCTTTATGCTTTCACATTTGTATCACCTGCATTACAAATTTTCTTTTTATGTACTTTTTTTTAATGTATATTTTTCCCTACATTTTTTTCTTCTAAGAGACAATTACAATTCCTTACATTAGGGAGTAAAAGTTTTATGTAGTGGTTCCACTTTCTTTGATGATTAAAGTAAATCATTATAAAAGATTCTGAAAAATTGGTATTATTTTTTTTCTGTTTATTTGTTTCTTTCCTGCCAAGTTCATCTATGAATACTGAAAAGTATTTCATAGTTTAATTAGTTCTCACACCAAGCTTTCAGAAGGACTGCCTTTTATTTTTTCATTTTTTGCTTTTACTATATTTCCCCCAATTTTATGAGCAGATACTCCTCATAATTTTACATTATCTTCTTCTATAGTATTTTGCAAATGAATTAGTACTCTATGCAAGAACTATTTTTATTTACAATCTCTCTCTAATTCTCATGGAGTTGAAATGTATGTTAGCAAACTAGTTGAACTCTTTACTCTTTTAACTTGTCTATTATGATAAATGTGTGTGTATGTGTGTGTGTGTGTGTGTGTGTGTGTGTGTGATTCTCACTTGTTTAAACAGGTCACTATGAGAATGATGACGTTCTACATAACATCTCCTCTCTTAATCACAGACTTTTATGAATTGGAAAGACACTTGATAGATATCTAATTGTCCCATGCAGAGAAGTAGTTCTTTCTTTTTTGTTTAATTGTATTTTTTTCAACTACATGTAAAGATAGTTTTTAACATTTACCTTTGTAAGATTTTAAGCTGCAATTTTTTCTTTCTCCTTCTTTATTCTACTCCCTCCCCAAGAGAGCAAGCAATCTGATATAGGCTAAACATGTACAGTCATGTTAACCATTAAAAAAAAAAAACTGTGAAAATTGCATGTTTCATTCTTCATTCAGACTCCAGTTTTTTCTCTAGATTTTTGGTCAGCATTTTTCAAAACTAGGACTAACCAGACAAGTCTTTAAATTTACCTATTTTAATGAAACAATATTTGTTGCTTGACCCACTCATTCTTTAAACCTCACTAGATTATTATTTCCAATGAGTTTTTAGCCTTTCATTGCTTTTTTATTACATGTAATTTTTATTGAATCATGATCTGAAAAATGATATATTTAATATTTCTACCTTACATTATAAAGGTTTCATGCTCTAATGCATGGTCAAACTTTGTCCAGGTGCCATGTACTGCTGAGAAAAAGATATACTTCTTTCTATTTCCATTAAGTTTCCTCTGGGGGGCATCTATCATATCTATTAAAAAATTCTATTCACAAAAAGAGAAATTCTATTTAAAATTATTGTAGATAAAATAAAATACTTGGGGGGTCTACCTGCCAAGACAAACCTAAAAACTATGAACACAATTAAAAACACTTCTTGTCAAAGTCAAATCTAAACAATTGGAAAAATATCAATTGTTCATGGCTAGGCTGAGCTCATATAATAAAAATGACAATTCTGCCTAAATTGATCTACTTATTCAGAGCCATACTAATCAAACTACCAAATCTTATTTTATAGAATTAGAAAAAATAATAAAATCATCTGTAAGAACAGAAGTTCAAGAATATCAAGGGGATTAATGGAAAAAAATACAAAGGATGGTGGCTTAGTAGTACCAAACTTAAAACTGTGTTATAAAGGAGCAGTAATCAAAAACATTTGATATTGGCTAAAGAGAGTGGTGGATCAGTGGAATAGATTGGAAACACACAACACAATAAATAATCAAGGCCTATAGCAATCTAATATTTGATAAACTTGCAAACTCCAGCTTCTGGAATAAAAACTCACTATTTGACAAAAATTGCTGGGAAAACTGGAAAATAGTATGTGGGACACTCCATACAGACCTACATATCACACCCATACCAAAATAAGGTCAAAATGGGAGATTAGGAGAACAAAGGATAATTTACCTATCACATCTTTGGAGAAGGGAAGAATTTATGAGCAAAGAAGGAGAGGATATTATGAAATGTAAGATTGACAACTTTGATTACATTAAATTTAAAAGGTTTTTGCATAAACATAACCAACAGAAATAAAAGAGTACAAACTGGGGAAAAAATCTTTACATCCACTATTTTTGATAAAAGTTTCATTTCTAAAATATATACTGTGTCAAATCAATAAGACTACAAGTGATTCCCCAATTGTTAAATGGTCATTATTGATTAAAGAAATGAAAGTTAAAACAATTCCAAGGGAAACTTCTGGGGGTGGAACCAAAAAGCAGACATAACTCTCTATAACATCCTCTAAACTTCTCTCAAACCAAAAGCAGATTAAGCCTCTAAACTGGTTTTGAAGTCAAAAGAATCCACAAATATCTGGAGTACAACACATTTCTAGGAGAAGATACCTTGGAAGAACAGGTCTGTTTCAATCAAGCAGGGGGACAGTCTGCCATACCCAGACAGCAGCACAGGGAGACATGGGCAAGGAGTTAGAGCAGAAAGTCAGAGCATTATAACATCCATGCACCTGGGAATCTTCTGTGACCATCTTAGGCCACTATGTTCTGGTTGCAAGCAAGTGGTTTAGTGGATTTGTCCTTTGTAAAAGGTAAAAAGGTTAATTATAAACCACTGACATCCGGGAAGAACATCAAACCTAACCTTGATTATCTAGCACCCAAAATCAATCAATCAGCAGAACTGCCCCATGGCAAATTAAAGCAGCTGTCAATCCTTTGCATTGAGCAGACCTCAAGCTTTAAAAAAAATGAATAAAAAAAACAAAAAGAACTCTCACCATAGATAGCTTTTATGGAGAGAGAGAACAGACCTCAAATCCTGAAGTTTCTAAAGATAAAGCAAATCCAGAAAAAGCCCCAAAGAGAGATAGAAGCTGGACTCCATGTCACAAGGCTTTCTTCGAGGATGGCATAAAGAATCTTAAAAGGGTGTTAGAAGAAATATGGGAAAATGACATGAGATCATTGCAAAAAAAGAATGGAAGAAATGGAAAAAGAATGCAATGAACAAAAAAAAATAATTGGCCAATTGCAAAGGGAGCTAAAAAGGGTAACAAGAAAATAATACACTAAAAATTAGAATTGAACAAATGGAAGTTAATGACTCAATAAGACTTCAAGAATCAGTCAAAAAAAACAAAAAAGTGAAAAAAATAGAAGAAAATATGAAATACCTCAAAGAAAAAACAACCTCGTAGGAAAATAGATCTAGGACAGAAAATCTAAGGATTACTGGGCTTCCTGAAAACCAAGATGAAAAAAAAACCTAGACACCATCTTACAGGAAATCATAAAGGAAAACTGCCCTGATATTTTAGGATCAGAAGACAAAATAGCCATTGAAAGAATCCCTAATCACCTCCTGAAAGAGAATGCAAAATTAAATTCCCAAGGAATATTGTGGCTAAATTTCAGAACTATCATACCAAGGAAAAGATATTGCAAGCAGCCAGAAAGAAACAATTTAAATACTGAGGAGTAACAATTAAGATTACCCAGGATCTTGCAGCTTCCACCTTAAACGATCAAAGGGACTGGAATCTGACATTCTGAAAAGCAAAGGAACTGGGATTATAGCCAAGAATAAGCTATCCAGCTAAAATGAGCATTATCTTTCAGGGAAGAAGATGGATATTCAATGATATAGTTAAATTTCATCTATTTCTAATGAAAATACCAAAACTGAACAAAAATTTTTATTTTCAAACACAGAATTAAAAAGAAGCATAAAAAGGTAAAAATGGGTATACTTAGAAAATGTGGGGATAATTTCATTTTATTATGATAGTATGAAAAAGAAATTAGAGGTACAAAAGGGATTATACTGGAAGAAGAAGAAAAAGGAGATAAATAAGGGAAATTACCTCTCACAAAGAGGCAATAACTATAATTACCTATTATAAGTGAGGGAAAGAAGGGAGGGGGGGTGAGCATTGTGTGAAACTCACTCATATAACATTTGGCTCTGAGAGAATAACAGAAATATTTTGTATCACAAAGAATCTTCTTCTTATCACTCTTTGCAGATGATATGATGCTATACCTAGAGAACCCTAGAGAATCAACTAAAGAACTATTAGAAATAATCCATAACTTTAGCAAAATTGCAGGATACAAAATAAATTCACATATATCATCAGCATTTTTATACATCACTAACAAAATCCAACAGCAAGAGATATAGAGGGAAATTCCATTTAAAATAATTGTCTATAGTATAAAATATTTGGGAATCTATTTGCTAAGGAAAAGCCAAGAACTCTATAAGCAAAACTACAAAACACTTTCCACACAAATAAAGTCAGATCTAAACAACTATAAAAATAACAAGTGCTCTCGGATAAGTCAAGCGAATATAATAAAGATGACAATACTACCTAAACTAATGTATTTATTTAGTGCTATAACAATCAAACTCCAAAAATATTATTTTACTTAACTATAAAAAAATAACAAAATTTGTCTGGAAAAACAAAAGGTCAAGAATTTTGAGGGAATTAATGAAAAAAAAAAGCAAATGAAGGTGGCCTAGCTGTACCAGATTTAAAACTATATTATAAAGTAGTGGTCATCAAAATCATTTAGTACTGGCTAAGAAACAGAGTAGTTGATCAGTAGAATAGGTTAGGTTCACAAGACAAAATAGTCAATGACTACAGTAAGCTAATATTTGAGAAACCCAAGACCCCAGCTTTTGATATAAGAACTCACTATTTGACAAAAATTGCTGGGAAAATTGGAAACTAGTATGGCAGAAACTAGGCATTGGCCCACACCTAACAATGTATACCAAGATAAGGTCGAAATGGAGTCATGATATAGACATAAAGAATGATATTATTAACAAATTAGAAGAACATAAGATTATTTACCTCTCAGATCTGTAGAGGAGTAAGGAATTTGGGAACAAAGAAGAACTAGAGATCACTATTGATCACAAAATAGATAATTTTGATTATATCAAGTTAAAAAGTTTTTGTACAAACAAAATGAATGCAGACAAGATTAGAAGAGAAGCAATAAACTGGGAAAACACTTTTACATTCAAAAGTTCTGATAAAGGCTCATTTCTAAAATATATAGACAATTAACTCAAATTTATAAGAATGCAAGACATTCTTCAATTGATAAATAGTCAAATGATATAAACAGATAATTTTCACATCAAGAAATTGAAATTCTAGTCACATGAAAAGGTGCTTTAAATCACTATTGATTAGAAAAATGCAAAAGACAACTCTGAGACACCTACACAACTCTGATTGGCTAAGATGACAGGAAAAGATAGTGACAAATTTTGGAGGGCATGTGGGAAAACTGGAACACTGAAACATTGTTGGTGGAACTGTGAACAGATCCAACCATTCTGGAGAACAATCAAACTATGCATACCCTTTGATCCAGCAATGTTTCTACTGGGCTTATATCCCAAAGATATCTTAAAGGAGGGAAAGGGACCTACATGTGCAAAAATGTTTGTGGCTGCCCTTTTTGTAGTGGCAAGAAACTGGAAACTGAGTGAATGCTTTCAATTGGAGAATGGCTGAATAAATTATGGTATATGAATGCTATGGAATATTATTGTTCTGTAAGAAACGACCAGCAGGATGATTTCAGCGAGGCCTAGAGAGACTTGCATGAACTGATGCTGAGTGAAATGAGCAGAGAACTAGGAGATCATTATACACAGCAACAAGAAGACTATATGATGATCTATTCTTATGGACATGGTTCTCTTCAACAATGAGATGATTCAAACCAGTTCCAAATGTTGTGATGAAGAGAGTCATCTACACTCAGAGAAAGGTCTGTGGAAACTAAATGGGACCACAACATAGCATTTTCATGCTTTCTGTTGATGTTTGCTTGCATTTTATTTTCCTACTCAGGTTTTTTTTTCTTTCTAGATATTTTTCTTGTGCAGCAATATAACTGTATAAATATGCATACATATATTGGATTTATCATATATTTTAACATATTTAACATGTATTAGACTATCTATCTGGAGGGAGGGGAGGGAGAAGGAAGAAAAAAATTGGAACAGAAATTTTTGCAAGGATCAATGTTGAAAAATTACCCATGTATATGTATTGTGAATAAAAAGCTTAAAAAAATCTGAGGTACCACTTTCCACCTCTCAGATTGGCTAAGATGACAGAAAAAGATAATGATAAATGTTGGAGGGGATGTACTGAAACTGGGACACTAATGCATTAATAGTGAAGTTGTGAAATGATCCAACCATTCTGGAGCACAATCTAGAACTACACCCAAAGGGCTATCAAACTGTTCATACCCTTTCACCCAGCAGTAACATTATTTAGTCTGTATTCCAAGGAAATCATAAAGGAGGGAAAAGGACCCACAAGTGAAAAAAAATGTTTGCAGTAGCTCTTTTTGTGGTAGCAAAGAATTGAAAAAGGAGTGAATACTCATCAATTGGAGATTGGCTAAACAAGTTGTGGTACATGAAGGTAATGGCATATTATTGTTGTATAAAAAATGATGATCATGCTGATTGAAGAAAGGTATGGAAAGATTTATATGAAGTGATGCTGAGCGAAACAAGCAAAACCAGGAATACATTGTACACACAAAAAAAATCAAGAATTTGTGATGATCAACTATAAAAGACTTTGTTCTTAGTGGTTCAATGATCTAAAGCAATCTCAAAAGGCTTTGGATAGAAAAAGTCATCTTTATCCACAAGAACTAAGGATACTAAATGTAAATCAACATATACTATGATCCCTTCTTTTTTTCTTTTTTTTTTTTAAATTTCTTTTATGGTTTTTCCCTTTTATTCTGATTTTTCTATCCCAACATGATTCATAAAGCAAAGTGTGTTTAAATAAAATTAAATAAATAAAATTCTGTTCACTTTCTTAACTTCCATCTTATTTGTTTTGTATTTAAATATATCTGATTTGTTCAAATCAGACCTAGTCAATTGGAAAAACTTAAAATGCTCATGGGTAGGACGAGCGAATATAATAAAAATGACAATACTACCCAAACTAATTTACTTATTTAGTGCCATACCAATCAAACTCCCAAGAAATTATCTTACAGATCTAGAAAAAATAGTAGCAAAGTTCATTTGGAAGAACAAAAGGTCAAGAATTTCATGGGGATTAATGAAAAAAAAGGCTGACGATGGTGGACTTGCTCTACCAGATCTAAAACTATATTATAAAGCAGCAGTCATCAAAACCATTTGGTACTGGCTAAGAAATAGAGTAGTCGATCAGTGGAATAGGATAGAATCACAAGACAAACTAGGCAATAACTATAGCAATTTGGTTTTTGATAAACCCAAAGACCCCAGCTTTTGGGATAAGTATTCACTATTTGACAAAAACTGCTGGGAAAACTGGAAACTAGTGTGGAAGAAATTAGGGCTTGACCCACATCTAACACCACATACCAAGATAAGATCTAAATGGGTTCATGATCTGGATATAAAGAGTGATTTTGTAAACAAGTTAGAGGAACATAATATAGTTTACCT
>JAJPUD010002546.1:251920-296002 GCA_023553655.1 Myrmecobius fasciatus
TATATATATATATATATATATATATCCTGGGCAAAAGCAAGGGAAAGACAAGCTCTGCTTTAAAGGAACTCACAGTCTAATGGGTAAAACAATATTCAAACAATTATGAACAAATAAGCTAACATCCATGCAGTAAAAATTTGAAATGTTCAATAAAGGGAAGACACTGGAACTAAATTGGAAAACCTGGATTAAAATTTGATTTATTGTTTTGATTGCCTAGAGTTAATAAAATGATGGAGAAGATGCTAATAATGCAGCTTAAACTTAAAAATATGTTGTGGTTATATGTTTTAGTTCTTTTTTCTAAAGTCAGTCAGTTGTTAAACATTTGCCCGCATACCCCTTCTGTCATACCTAAAATTTTGATTTGAGGTTCCAAATTTCCTGTGATATCCCTATCTTCTAAAGTAGTTTTAAGCCTCATCATTACTTTAATTGTAAGCCCAGTTCATTAATCTTCTCCTTCTCTGTTTTACGCAAGTAAGCATCTAGAGATATAAAATTACCCCTTATAACTGCTTTAGCCGAGTCCCACAAATTTTGGTATGTTGTCTCATTGTTGTCATTCTCCTGGATGAAATTTTCGATTGTGTCTATAATTTGCTCTTTCACCCATTCGTTCTTCAGGATTAGATTATTTAATTTCCAAATAACTTGTGGTCTATTTTCTCCTGGCCTTATATTACATGTGAGTTTTATTGCATCATGATCTGAGAAGGATGCATTTACAATTTCTGCTTTCCTGCATTTGATTTTGAGGTTTTTACGCCCTAACACATGATCAATTTTTGTATAAGTTCCATGAACCCCTGAGAAAAAAGTATACTCCCTTCTATCACCATTCAATTTCCTCCAGAGATCTATCATACCTAACTTTTCTAGCCTTTTGTTAACCTCCCTAACTTCTTTCTTATTTATTTTGGAATTTGATTTATCTAATTCTGAGAGAGCAAGGTTGAGATCTCCCACTAGTATAGTATTACTGTCTATTTCTCCTTGCATCTCTCTTAACTTCTCCTCTAGGAATTTGGATGCTATACCACTTGGTGCATATATGTTAAGTATTGATACTGCTTCATTGTCTATGGAACCCTTTAGTAAAATGTAGTTTCCTTCCTTATCTCTTTTAATTAGATCTATTTTTGTTTTTACTTGATCCGAGATAAGGATTGCTACCCCTGCCTTTCTTTGTTCACCTGAAGCATAGAAGATTCTGCTCCAGCCCTTTACCTTCACTCTGTATGTATCTCTATGTTTTAGATGTGTTTCTTGTAAACAACATATTGTAGGACTCTGGCTTTTAATCCAGTCTGCTACCCGCTTCCCTTTTATGGGAGAGTTCATCCCATTCACATTCACAGTTAAAATAACTATATCTGTATTCCCTGCCATCTTATTTACCCAGAGTTATGATTTTCTCTTCCCTTTCCCCTCTCTCCCTTCCCCCCTCCCCAGTACTTTGCTCTTGATGACCAACTCCCACCAATAAACCTCCTCCCTTTAGAGTCCCTCCCTCCCCTTTATACCTTTCCCCTAATCCTTCTATTAGTTTATCCCTTTCCTTTTCTCCCCTCCCTCCTACCTTCCTACAAGGAGGGTCAGGCCTTTCTTTGAAGCCAAATGTGTCTGATATACTCTCTTAGAGTCCAATCTAATGAGAGTAAGGTTTACACAATACTCATCACCCTCCCTTCTTTCCCTCAATTATATTAGATCTTCTATGTCTCTTTATGAGATTTTGCCTTATTTTACCTCCTTTATTTTTACTTTATTTTGCCTCCTTTCCCCCCTCCCCCCTTTTTCTTTTTCAGTATGGTATCCCTTCCACCTCTAATTTCTTTTCCAATATTATCAAAGAAAAATCGAATTATACTGCCATTCTTTAAAGTATACCTATAATAGAAATATAGTTCTCAAGAGTTTTCCTTTTTACCTTTTTATGCTTCTCTTGAGTTCTCTATTTGGAGGTCAAATTTTTTGTTCAGATCAGGTCTTTTCATTAGAAATTGGTGAAATTCTCCTGTATCATTGAATGACCATCTTCTTCCCTGGAAGATGATGCTCATTCTAGCTGGATAACTTATTCTTGGCTGTAATCCAAGTTCTTTTGCCTTTCGGAATATCTGGTTCCAGGCCCTTCAATCCTTTAAAGTGGAAGCTGACAGATCCTGTGTAATTCTAATGACAGTTCTTCGGTATTTGAACTGTTTCTTTCTAGCTGCTTGCAATATCTTTTCCTTGGTGCGATAGTCCTGAAATTTGGCCACGATATTCCTTGGGGTTTTAATTTTGGGGTCTCTTTCTGGAGGTGATCGGTGAATTCTTTCAATGCCAATTTTGCCTTCTGATTCTAAAACATCAGGGCAATTCTCTTTCATGATTTCCTGGAAGATAGCATCCAGGTTCTTTTTTTCATCATGGCTTTCAGGGAGTCCGATAATCCTTAGATTGTCTCTCCTGGATCTGTTTTCCAAGTCAGTTGTTTTTCCTAGGAGATATTTCATATTTTCTTCTATTTTTTCATTTTTTTGTTTTTGTTTAACTGATTCTTGAAGTCTTATTGAGTCATTTACTTCTATTTGTTCAATTTTAATTTTTAGAGTATTATTTCCTTCAGTTATCTTTTTAAGCTCCTTTTGTAGCTGGCCAATTGAATTTCTGGATTCAATGCATTCTTTTTCCATTTTGCCAGTTTTATTTTTCAGTGAATTGTTGTCTTTTTCCAATTCACCAATTTTGTTTTTCAGTGAATTGTTGTCTTTTTCCAATTCACCAATTTTGATTTTCAGTTCACCATTTTTATTTTCCAGTGAATTGCTGATTTTTTCCAATTCACCAATTTTGTTTTTCAGTGAACTGTTTTCTTTTTCCAATTCACCAGTCCTATTTTCCAGTTTTTGATATTTCTATTGCCCTGATCTCAATTTATTTCCCCATTCTTCTTCTAGCTCTCTTTTGAGATTCTTAATGCAATCATCCAGGTAAGCCTTCTGAAAGGGAGACCAACTTAAGTCTGCCTTTGTGGCTTCATGTGGGATTGTTTTCATAATGTCAGGATCTGGGGACTGTTCTATTTTTTCTCTGTAAAAGCTTTCTATGGTGAGAGCTCTCTTCTGCTTCTTGCTCATGATTTAAAGTTGGTATATTGGTCAAAACCAGAGAAAACTGCAACAATTTGTATTTGCCCTGGGGCAGTTTGCCCAGTTGACTTATGGTCTGAGGCTGGTTGGGCTAGATTCGCACTAGGACCACGTTTTCAGCTGCTCTCGATCCACCCTTTACCAAAGGCAGATCTGCCAAAGCACCTGCCCGCAAGCAGAGCAAAGTGGCCCAGGCGTCTCCCAGGGGCTTCCTGGGGGCCCAAAATGCGCCCCTCTATCGCAGCCCTGACTTCCGCCCTGGCTGGAGTCTGATCACAACCAGTGGCCGATTTCCCCTGAGGCTAACCTTCTCCGGAGTTCTTTCACAGTAGATCTTTGATAGAAGTGCGTTGTAGTCCAAATGCTTGGCGGTGCTCTCACTTAGAAACCAGTTGGAAGGCTTACTTTGTCTGGGTTTGAGGGAATGTCGGAGGAGTTCACAGAGAAAGCTGTCCACAGTTCGCCATCTTGGCTCCGCCCCCCCTCATCATTACTTTAACTGACCTATTTTATTTATTCTTAGAAGCATGATAGAACCATTTCTTCACAAAGTTCAAGTTCCAAATAGATTTGTGCCTTGATATGTTAATTTTTTGTTAATAGATTTTAGAAGGCAAGGAAGCAAAATAAAACAAACAAACAAATCAACCTTACCACAGATGAAAAAGGCAAATAGCATATGGGATTTCAACTCTTGGTATTCTGTGTTAAGTTCCTCAAGTATAGGGATTATGCCTTCTAATATTAAAGTAATTCCCCAAAACACAGTAGAATACATATGACTAGGTTGTTAATACTTATAAAGTTGCACACATTCAGTTAAGAGAAATTGCATAAAACACAATGAGAGATCACAAGAAACACTAGAGATAAGGGAACATTAAGAATCAACTGTGGCTTGGCCCTCATAATGACTCTGATTAAAAGCTAGACTCTTTTGGTATTCTTAATAATTCTCTAAGACTAAGTTACAAATGCATAATTCAGTTTCAAAGTAAAATTTGTAAAATAAATAAATACATAATTTTCAAAATTAAAAAAATGCCATAAAAAGCTAATGTAGTATATTCAAGTTAATTTTATAATGTTAACCTCTCAAAGTATGTAACAAAATCTACTGTAAAAATCTTAGACTTAACTCATAATTTTAATTTTTAAAATAACACTGAATACATAGCAAACCACCAAACTCTTCAGTGTAGTCAAAAAATGGGATAAATTGTAGACATTAAAAAGCTTGGCTTTAAAAGAAGAGACTTTTTTTAAAAAATGAGACCCTCACTAAATACTTTTTCTTTCCATTTAAGTAAATTTTTACAAAATTAAAAAAAAGCTAAAGCCTAAATTAATACTTGTACAATAGGCACTTTAATTTAGAGACTATGCTAGAACTCTAAATTTGCATTGTAAGATAGAAGTAATTAAGGGTAGAATATAAAAGGGCTAAAGTTAGATAGGATCCAAGACAAATGGAGAAGATACTAGAATACCCACAGTGATTTGTTTTTGTTCTAAATTCCTTTCTCATTAGCATACAAAATACCATTTTTACATGAAACATTTCAGGGGAACAACCATTTTTAAGATGATGTTTTATAAAGCTTCCACACAAATAATTAGTTAATAAACATAGGTTTTCTCCATTTTTATCTTGTTTCCTTCATATCACTTACTTCTGTTTGCCTCAGTTTCTCAACCGTAAAGTGAAATGAAGAAGAAAATGGAAAACCGCTTTATAACTTTGAGAACAAAATACCAAATGAAACATAAAGAGTGGTATACAACTGAACAACAATGTGTATGTGTATATGTGCACTCACATGTATACATATATATATAAACATATAGAAAAAAGGTATAGAAAGGATAGAGATGATTAAATTTGAAATCTATTAACATTCCCTTACATCTTCTATATTCTATACTATATAAGTAACTATGAGCCCCGTAGGCAAAGTGAAATATTCAGTCTCTTGAAGGCCTTACTAGGCTAATGTGATTTTCATTATTGCCCACAGGGATTCTATTTTTGATTTGTTATCTCAACACAGTACAAAGAAAAGAATTCTTGAAAATGCAAAACACCACCATGAACTAAGAAGAAAATATTGCAGCAAAATTGCTTTATTAATCTTTATAAAATAAGGAAAGACCTTCCAAGAGAACTGGAAATGAGAAGGCTTGTTAATGATTTCTCTCCAATTTATTGTAGACTTCTTGAGATAAAAGTAAAAAAAAAAAAAAAAGAGAGAGAGAGAGAGAGAGAGAATTCACTACTACCCTTTGTTATAAAGAAGAAAAGAAAAATGTTAAAGACATGACAATATAAAGACAAAAGTACATTTGCTTGAAAAAATTTTAATATTTAATTATTAAAATCAGTTTTAATTCAAGGCCATACTAAAAACCATTGTCAGAAGAAATCAATGGACAATGGACAATACATGGACAACAAAAAACTGGCCACCTTTATTAAACTATTTTTAAATTAAAATTTTAGGGATATTAATCACTTTTAACATTTCTGAAAGTATTTTCTCTATTGATGAAATTGTTGACTCTTTTAAATATAGTTATACTAAAAAACAAAACTTTTCTGGAATTAAAGAAAATCCCAAATATAACAGTATATATAAAATACTGCAGAGCTATAACATCCTTATGTAACCTTACATCAATACCATGCCACCAATTATAAAAAAAAAAGTAAAGAAATGTACTCCAGAGATGAAAATAAATGTTCTTTAATGACCTGATAATTCACTTGGCTTTGAATCTCACTTAAAAAAATGTTCATTTGAAATACATTAAATATCCATTATGATTAAAACATAGTTTAATGATAAAAATAAAAGAATACATGTCAAAATTTTGTAAGCTCAGGACTAAGTTGTTTAAAACATGTGATGACATCAAAAGGAGTATATATTACATTGTTTTTAATAAAGTATAAACAGTTGTAATGTTTATTGTTTGCCAATAGTTTATTATTTTTCTTTGCCTCAACTGATGTGTATACCACTATAAATATTAACTTTTATACAAAATATTCAAGAATAATTTAAACAAATTCACTAATTTGCATGGCCATAAGTGATGCAGAACAGGAATTTTAATAACTAATACATCCATACCATTTCCATTGTCACATAGAGATAGACCATCTCCTGAGACTGTCTTAATTAGTTTATCTTAAGACAAACTGGTACATGGTTATGACCACATCGACATAATTGACATGCATGTAAGTTTGTTTTACATCAGGCTATTTCCTGGACCCTCCTTAGCTTCTCCCCAATTTCTCCCTAATTTATCCCTTATACTCTAAACCCTGCCTTTGCTTCTCACCCCTTCTTCCCTCCTACTTTAAAAGTTCACAACACCTGGAAATATGGTGCTTAATCATATTTAATTTAACCTGTGAGCTGTTTCACATAATAAATGCTATCTTTTATGGCTGTGGTAAAAATTGTGTGGGTTTTTTAACATCTGAAATCACTCTCCCACCTAGTAACTGGTACTTGGTCTGATATTTCTTTAATGAGTATATTTTTATAGAAGATGGAGTGAGATAGCTACATGGAGGGAATAAGGACTTAAAGCCTTGATTACTTTGGGATAAGAATCTCCCCTCTGCCCAGATTAAGAATTTCCAGTTAATATAAACTGGCATCTTTTTCTACACCTTTCAGTTTCAGAATAATTCTCAAAAATTCTTGGTCTACATTCTTTTAAGACCTTCCAAAAGAGTGTGTGTGTATCTGTCTGTGTTTGTGTGTGTTTTTGTGTGTGTGTGTGTGAAAACAGTTTTGACATTATTTCCCTCCCTCCCTTCTTCCTTCACTTTCTTCCTTTCTTCCTGTCTCTTTTCTTTCCTGTCTTTCTGTCTTTCCATATTTCTGCCCATCATCTATTTTTTACTTATCAACCTTATAGGTATTATTTGTGAAGCTGAATGGACTATAATAGTGAAACTTACTTGAGCTACGATTGCTGTGTCAACAACACTGTTGGATAAGTCACATTTAGTTATAAGCAGTAATGTAAATTCTGGTTTCTTTTCCTCCAGTAGGCATTAACTTTTTTTAATTTGATTGTGATTAAATTTTAGTGATTAAAAAAATAGCCTTATGGCAGAACTTAGATTTTGAAAATGTAGCATTTTTTTTAATGATAGGCTTCAAAATTGAAATTTCTATATCAAAAGAAAACGTTATTGAACATGCCTTCATATGACTGTACATACATATGCATGTATACATGTGTGTATATGTTATATATGTTTGTATGCCAATATAAATATTTGTAGACATTTCCCTTATGCAATCATTTTTTTTCAGTCATGTCTGACTCTTTGTAACTCTTTTGGGGGTTTTCTTGTAAAAGATATTGGAGTGGTTTGCCATTTTCATTTCTTTTTCCTGCTCATTTTTACAGATGATGAAACCAAGGCATATCTGAGGCCAGATAGAAACTCAGAAAGAGGAATTTTTCTGATTCCTGCCTTAGAATTCTATCCACTGGGCCACCTCGTGCTCATATACATTAATATATGTAAACATTTGTAAGTAATTATAGGCACACAAATTAGTTAAATTACATGTATGTACGTGTGTATCAATCAATATTTTTATGACAGGTACTGTCTGTACATATGTATGTATAAAGATTCATAGATAGGAAACATGACATTGGAGATAGCCTCAGAAATCAGGATGATCTGTATTTACATTCTGCCATTTGCCCAAATCATCTATCTCACTAGGAGTGAATCACTTAAACTCTGAGTGCCCTGAGAAAACTCAGAAAGTAAATTTCAGATCCCATTTATATTGGAAGAAAAAAATTTCCTCCCTGGGACTTGAAAGTATCAATGAAATCATAGCTTTAAAAAAATCCATTGACACATTAAGTTTTATCATCTCTGCTTGTTCTTTTTAAAAATGGTATTTATTTACATGGATTCTCATTTGCAACACTTCATATCATGGGGTTACATTAAAAAATTCTATATTCTCTTTTTATTATTTTGCAGATGTTTCAACTGCATGTTTCTTTGGAAAAAATGAAGCATGACTATATGATGAGCAAGTAGTAGTTAAGTTTGAGCTTATAATGGAAAACACTGACAGATCTTCAAAGTCGTTAAAGAAAACATTCTTCTTCTCTTGTTAGGTAGCTTGAGTAGTGGTAATGTAGCAGGTGTGCTTGGTTTGTGGCTAAAGAAGCCAAACTAAATAGTATAACTTCCAAAATGAAACATTTTTCTGAATTACACCACTAAGCCAGTCAGTCAGAATTTCCTAGTGTCTCTTGGAAGAAATATGTGTTTTTAAAAGGCAAAGAATTTTGTTCCTGTCTGATCTGGTCAAATTCAACAAATATTATTAAATGCCAGCTGCATACAATTACAGCACTGAGGGAGATAAAAAGATTAAGTAAAGCATAAATCCTTTTCCTGTTAGGACTTAGAGTCTAGTTGAGAGATAAAGCACATTCACAATGAATTATATTGCAGTGAAATATATAATGAATATTGAAGAAAAGTATTAATAAAGTGCTATATGAATTCCAGTGAGCAACCAGGAAAAATTTGGGACAACAGGAAAAATTTCTTCGAGATGTTTGTATTTGAACTAGGGTTTAAAAGGTAGATAAGAATTAAGCTATCTAGGAAAGAGAAGAACAAATCTGATCTGTTGGTTAACATTCAGAATCCACTGTTTCATGGCTAAAGTTTTAAAATCAGATTTCTAATAAGGTATATTTATTTTTGAATCAACCTCAGTGTCATAACACAACTTTTTATTCACTGCAATCATATCCAACAAGTTACAGAATTATGTTTTCTTTTGTGTCTACTATTCCTCATTCTCCTTCTCTTTATTTGAGACCTTCGTGTCACCTTGGTGACATCACTTCTTGCCTGGACTATTGTAAGATTGTCCTATTTAGTACTCCTGATGTGACATATTTTCCACACCAATTCATATTCTACACAGTGACTAATTTTTTTCTGTCCATATCAGTACCACCACTCACCTCATTCCCTCACCCCTGAAATAAATAAAAAACAAAAACCTAAATTACTTCTTAAATTAAATAGAAATTCTTTAGTCTACAGTTTTAAATGATCTGAAACATGCTCCCTTTGCAATTGTTTTATGTCTTCTTGACAGTTATTTCTTTCCACCTATTTTATGGAACAGCAATATTGTCCTGCTCGTTACTCACATATAGAATTCATTTCCTTTCTCTTTTTTTTCCACTGATTTTACTTCATGTCTCGAGTGTTCTTACTCTGCAGATCCTGGAATTCTTTGTTTCTTCAAAACTCAGCTTAAACATTATCTTTTACAGGAAGACTATTCTGATTCTTCTTGCTACTAGTTCTCTTCTTACAAAGCCATTTTTTAAAAAATATTGACCATTTATGCTTATAAGTATACATTTTGTGTTTACAAATTGAATTAAAACACCTAGAGAGGAAAGTTTTCAACCTGTCTTTTTATCACATTTTCTAGTTTTATAGCTGGCAAAAAGTAGGCACAACACAAGTGAGTTCATAGTTGATCATCGCACATTCTTGCTGTTATTGTATACAATGTATGCCTAGTTCTGCTTGTTTCATTTAGCATCAATTCTTGTAAATCTTTTCAGACTTTTCTTAAATAAGCCTATTACACATTATTTTTACAATACAGTAATATTCCCTTACCTTCATATACAATTCCCCAATTGATGGGTATCCAATTCTTTGCTAACACAAAAAGAACTGCTACAAACATTTTTGCACATGTGAGTCCTTTTCCCTTCTTTATGATTGGGAAACCCTTGGGAAATAGACCCTGTAATGACACTGCTGTGTCAAAGAGTATTCATAGTTTTATAGTTCTTTGGGCATAGTTCCAACTTGCTCTCCAGAATGGTTGGATCATTTCACAACTCCATCAACAATACATTAGTGTCCCAGTTTTCCCATATCCCCTCCAACATTTATCATTATCTTCCTCTCATCTTAACCAATTGAGAGATGTGAGGTAGTATTTCAGAGTTGTTTTAATTTGCAGTCCTCTTATCAATAGTGATTTAGAACATTTTTTCATATGACTAGAGAAGGGTTTAATTTCATCATCTGAAAATTAACTGTTCAAATCCTTTGTCCATTGATCACTTGAAGAATGACTTGTATTCTTATAAATTTGACACATTTTTAAAATATATTTTAGAATGAGATCTTTATCAGAAACACTGGCTATAAATATGTTTTCTAGCTTTATGCTTCCCTTTTAATCTTGTTTCTATTGTTTTTGGCTGTGCAAACCCTTTTTAATTTAGTGTTATCAAAGTTATCCATTTTGCCTTTCATAATGTTCTCTAGTTCTTCTTTGGTCACAAATTCCTCCCTTCTCCAAAGATCTGCTAGGTAAATTATCCCTTGCTCTAATTTCGTTATGGTATTATCCTTTATACCTAAATGAGGTACCCATTTTGACCTTACTTTTTGTTTGGGGTGTGAGATATAGATCTGTGGAGTTTCTGACATATAATTTCCCAGTGTCCCCAGCAAATTTTATCAAGTAGTGAGTTCTTATTCCAAAAGCTGGTGTTTGGGGGTTCATCAAATACTAGATAACTATAAGTATTGATTGTTGTGTCATTTATATCTATTCTATTCCACTCATCCACCACTCTCTTAGCCAGTACCAAATGGTTTTGATGACTGTTGCTTTATAATATGGTATTAGGTTTGGTAATGCTAAGTCACCATCCTTTGTATCTTTTTTTCATTAATTCCCTTGATATTATTGAACTTTTGTTCTTCCAGGTGAATTTTGTTATTAGTTTTTCTAGTTCTATAAAATAATTTTTAGCAGTTTGATTGGTATGGCACTGAACAAGTAAACCAATTTAGGCAGAATTGTCATTTTATTACATTAGCTTGGCCTAACCATTGCCAATTGACAATTTTCCAATTGTTTCAATCTGACTTTATTTGTGTGAGAAGTATTATAATTGTATTCATGTAGTTCTTGGGTTTGTCTTGGCAGCTAGACCCTCAAATATTTTATTTTGTCTACAGCTAACTTAAGTAGAATTTATTTTTCTATCTCTTGCTGACAGGTAATACAAATGAGTTGATTGGCTAATTAATAGAACTTTTATTTCTTGTTTTTTGGCAAATATGTAAATGCATAGATTGGGGGGGGGTTGCATTAGGATTGTTATGAAAGGTACAATTTAATAAATTTAAATTTACATATGTAGAATTATAAAATACGCTAAGCAACAAACATCCATTTTGGGGGGATGGGGTTGAAGAAAGTATCATTTCTACTAGTATCTAAGTACAAAAATGATTTTTACATTGAATATCCTGCTCCATATTGTGCCTTCTCTATTTGGACTATCATGTCTAACTTCTACTTAACTGATATGTAACCTAGTTTCCCCCTTGGGTATCCCATATCAACTAAGTAAGCATTTGCCTAATTTTCCAGCCTACATTCCACTTTCCACCTTACTTCATGCAACCAAAAACCTATCTGACATGTTTTGTCTTCCCCCATAGGAACATAAATAAATTTGTGAGGACAGGAACTCTCCTACTTATATCCTGATGGCTTAGAATAATGCCTGGTATGTAATAAGGATTTAATAAATCATCTATCCATGAATAAGAAACTGAAATATGCCATACAACCAAAGTTCATACAAAATTTATTTTAATAGAAATTATTTTACTTTTCCTTTAATCAGAGGTATATTATATATTTTATTCCAAAATATGAATATACATTTACATTAATATACACACATAATTACTCATAATTATATATACATATATATTTGTTGTACCTACTTTAACTATCCTCTGCACTCTAATATCCATATTCCTCTGAAAATGAAAAGTTATGTGACTAGCTTCAGAAAAACTGAAGTAAGTTGGCAAAGATGAGATGGCAGAGAAGAAAGCAAGAAATTCAGTCAATAGACTTTGCCTTGTGGTATCTGTAGATGAGCTGATGTTGCTATCTAATTCAACTCTAATTCAAATTGATTTAGATTTCAATTTACATTTGTTTGAATAAGGGGAAGAAATATCAATGAAATAATATTGACACTGTAAACAGTAACAAGTGGAAATCCCAAACCCCAAATGATTTTGAAGCATGTTAACAAAATCCTTCAGCACTAAATACAGGAGTAACCATTTGTTGTCTTGTGGAGGCAAAGATAAAGAGGAGCAAGGAGAGAAAAACTTGAAACTCAAAATTTTACAAAAACTGAATGTTGATAACTATCTTTACCATGCAAATAGAAAAAAAAATAAAATGATATTAACTACAAAAAGTATAGAGATTCTGATTATTTTCCCCCAAATGTTATAGAGTTCTCCTTAGTATACAAAAATCATTAGAAAAAAATTTTAAATGTATACTGACTTTATGGTGTACAGTGATACATTCATTAATTTTTTTATTAAGATTTCAAACCATATACCAAAATCAAAGGCATAGAAGTTATTTCTATTTTAAATACATATTTTCCAGTATCTCAGCACTGAATATGATAAATGTTCTCAAGTTAATCACCCATATAGGACTTCCTAAATATTGCTCTGACATTGACTGCTATCCCAGTAACTTAATAGTATAAAAACTGGAAGGCATATTTATAGCCTAATCCAGATGGACAAAAACAAAGTGAGATTATTCCTTCAAAAGTCGACCTTTGCATGCAGCTTAAAATGGATTGCTTCCAAGACTCAAAAGGAGAAATGAACTCAGTCCCCCAATTGTCGTTCCTTCATTATAGCACTATTGGACTTGGTTTAGGGCTGTGCTAATTAGTGACATGTCTGTGTTAAAAGTTGGACTCACTGCCTCATTTGTGGAGTGGCAGCAGGAAGAGTTGTTATGAAACTAATTACAGCTATCAGGGATGGTTTTATTTTAAACTACTTGTGAACTGGGCAACTTCTTAGAAGCAAATAAACTTGAATTCAACAATGACAGTGAATAGGTTTATGAAAGAAAAGCAATCCAAGTGTATTTTATACTTTCTAGGTAAGAGGGACAACTAGAATGCTTCCAATTCTTAAAGTACATTGCAACATAGGACTATAGAACTAATCTTGATTTTATTTCTATTTCCAAGTACATAATAAGGATATAAGAAACTGTTAGGTCAGAATTGCTTTTCTTGTAATCATAGATAAAAAAGGAAAAAAAAAAGAAGGGAGGAAGAAAGAAAGAGAGAAAGAAAGAAAGAGGGTGGGGGAAGGAGGGAAGAAGGAAAGGCAGAAAGAAGGAAGGAAGGAAAGAAGAGAGGAGAGAAAAATAGAAAGGAAGAAGGAATGAGAGAAAGAAAGAAAGAAAGAAAGAAAGAAAGAAAGAAAGAAAGAAAGAAAGAAAGAAAGAAAGAAAGAAAGAAAGAAGGAAGGAAGGAAGGGAGGAAGGAAGGGAGGAAGGAAAGAAAGAAAGAAAAAAGGGAAGGAAGGAGGGAGGGAGGGAAGGAAGGAGGAAAGGAGAAAGGAAGGAAGAAGGAAGGAAGGGAGGAATAAACAAATCCAGCAGGTGAAATGTAAACTAGCATTCATAAATTTTAAAGACTATCCATTCTTCCTATAGAGTGCATATTTCAAGTGGAAGAGTAATTTATGGAATATAATACACAAAATGCCCCAAAGTAGCAGCACCTAATGAATTTAATGACCTAGACTCTAAGTTTTGAATACTCTGAAGAAGCTATGCTTGTGAGAGGCAGAATGGCATAGTGGGCTTCAAAGTTAGGAAGATTTGAGATCAAATCTTACCCTTGGCTCATACTTACTTTGCCATTCTTAAAAACTCATGTTTTGATTCTCTAGGAAATACACTAAAACTTTTAAGTGGCAGAATGGTCACCAATTTGTCTGAGATAGTTTTCTCACTGGGAGTTACTTAATAGGTCCAGATATTAGCCTGGCCCACCATTCCTCTCCCTCTCACAGAAGCAAAGTAAACAACAACAACAACAACAACAAAAGCCAAAACAACATCCACACAAACACAGAAAAACTTGAGAAAAGTGTTTCCCTTCTATCAATCATGCAGCATATTCAGTCTTTTCAGTCATGTCTAAATCTTTGTGTGCCTATTTGAGGTTTTCTTGGCAAAGACACTAGAGTAATTTGCCATTTTCTTCTTCAGCTCATTTTATAGATGAGACAAACTGAGACAAACAGGGTCAACTTACAAAGCAAACTTACCCAAGGTCACACAGCTAGTAAGTATCTGAAGCTAGATCTGACCTCAGATCTTTCATTCACTTTACCATCTAGTTGCCCCACAAATTAGGTACATTAAAGCAAGTACCTTTAATTTATGTTCATCTTTCCTATTAGAAGCAAGGAAAATAGAGAGTTTTATTCCCTGGTAAATGAATGAATGAATAAATGACTGAAGTGCTTTTTAAATATTCAATGTGTACAAAATACTATTCTAAACATTAGGAATACAAATATAGAAGTTAAAAGAGGCTATATTCTCAAGAAGTTCCCACTCTCACAGGGAAGACAATGCATGAGGAAATATCAAGGGCATGTCAAAAGGAAAAGCTTCATGGTCCTTAGGCTGAAAGAGCAAAGCAGATAAAAATGCTTCTTTTTAAACATAATTTTTAACTTACTTACATATATAAGCACTGGGAAGACATTATAATCAATGGAATTTTAATAGGGATAGTGATTAGAGATCACTATAGAATACTGAAGATATATATATATATTTTTTACATATATATAAAACATTGTAGTTTGATAGTGAAAATTATTACATTACAATATTATAGTTCAAATTATATTATAACAATATGTGACCAATTATTTCCTAACATTATGTTGCATATATGAGAAATAGGCATGTGTGTGATATTCCTATGATCACCTATAAAATTTACTAATTCTTATAATAGATGCAATACATTTGTTTTCATAAAACAAAAGATTTCATATACTGAGGACAAATAAATAATGAGTAGTATTTAGTGTTGATATTTCCACTACCAAATATCCTGTAGTTTGTTTATACACTGTTGCATGTATGTTATCCCTGTTACTTTTAATGAAAGGCTTTATTTATATAAACACAAAGTAACAATTTTTTGTCCCATTATGTTGGTATTTCGAAATTCTAGTATGTGGACTTTCAATCTCAATCTATCCCTGGGTTCAAATTTAGTATTTTAGGGAATGACTTGAAGGACTGAGAAGTCAAATGAAACTAAAGCTGGCTCTCTATCCACTGCCCCATGACTGTCTGCCAGGGAAAATGAGAATTATAATCATCATAATACCTACCAAAAGCAATCTCTTTACCCATTAGTGCATTCATAAATAGAACAAGGGCTCTTGACAATTTTTGTGTGTTTTTCATACCTTTAGCAATCTAGCTTGGCCTCTAGACCCCTGTTTAGAAAATGTATAAAATATATCAGTTTACAAATTAAATGGATTATATTGAAAATCAGTTTGTATACTGAAAGTTTGCCATTATGAGTGATAAAATGATTCTAATGACTATAGTAATTTCAAGGTATTGATGAATGTAAATGGTAATTTCAAATATCTGTAACTGATGAAATATATAAATATTATTACTATTTGTGAGAAAGTCAAAGGTCCTGCTAAAACTACTGTGACTTGTTCATAATCATAATTTTTAAAATCTTAAATTTCATTTTAAAATTAGGGGATCTTAAGATACAAATATAGATAGATATTATTTTTTATTTATTACTGAACTACTTTACAGATCCCCAAAATCTTCCATCAAGGAGTTTATTAATCCAGATTAAGAACTCCTTCCAAAGAAAATTAAATATAAGCACTTCTAGATACTCCATATTAAAAGATGAGAACCAGATAATGATTATTAAACAAACTAAAATATGTTAACTTAACTTTTGACATAAAATGGGTATGAATTTAAGATGAGTGCCCTCAGTAGGATTTGCTACCAATACTCTTTAGTTTACTCAAGTAAAAATAAATGAATTGACTACCCCAAAATAGAACATGAATAACCATTAGGGCAGCTGATTTTCAACCTATTACTCCATGTGATGGGAATGCTTAGAAATTATAGTCCCGGCATTTAGACTTGTTCAATATAAAAGAAACTAAGAAAAATACCCAAGCCCCTTTTGTTTTCCTTTTAAATCTTTTCAGTCATGCCCCCACTACTTACTCCTTCCCCTGGAGCCATAAGGGGTTGGTTTCACCAAGACTAGTCATTCTTGATTAATTTGCTCTCACCCTTTTAGCATATGCATGTTTCCCAGAAAGTCTATAATGATTCTGCCCATATGGGAAGGAAGATTACATCAGTTACAGATCTCCCCCCTGCTGTTCCTGGAGTCTAAAGTCCAAGTTTGTGGGTGTGTTTAGTCATTAAAAGATTTCACAATATGGAACAAAAAAGGATGAAAACTCAGTTGCCTGGATAATTTAAGACCTCTTCACACTACTTGAGCTAAATACCCCTGTCTTGAAAAGCTGTTCTCTAGGGCAGTTAATTAAAATATTCACCTTTTTCAATCAGATTTCATTGAATACAATCTGGTTTAATTCTCATAGGAATTAATTTTAAGGGGTGGGGGGATAAAAGATTATATTATTGGCCCAGAGAATGTAGTAAATATAAAATTACTCATTCTAAAAAAAGGAAATAATGAAAAGAACATTTTAGTACATTTCTATTATCTTTTAGGTTACTCATGATAATTAAGAAAAATAAACTTTATTTAAAGAGAATAAAGGATTGACTATTGGTCTAATGTTGTTTTATGAAGAAAATGCTTACCTTCAGTACTACTTTCAAATACATAATCTCATCCATAGTTTAATATAGTAATAACTCCTTTGCTTCCACAACTGGGGGTGCTTCTGTATGTGTGTGTGTGTGTGTGTGTGTGTGTGTGTGTGTGTGTGTGTGTGTTTGGGGGCTGAGCTGAGTGATAAAAACCTATTCTAAGTACTTGGTCATTCTAAGCTGAACTTCCCCGGTTGATACAACATGTGAACTATGTGAAGTTTAAACTACAATAAATAAAAAATCAATCCCTTTTTCCAACTGTCTAGGCATAATCATTTCAACTCAGTTCAATTAAATTATATAATCCTCATTTAGCCTCACTTAGATTTCTTACCCTGTAACCATATCCTGGCTATCATTTCTAAAACTGATCTTTTCACTTCATTCTTAGATCTTTTGTTTTTAGGATAATTTCTAGCTCAGAAATTATTGAGGGTCAGTTTAATATTGATATTTTAAAAATTCACCTCCACTTGCAACTATTCTCCTTGGAGTCAAAGGACATCATTTTGAAACCAAGTTCTGTCTCTTGTTGACATTCTAACCTTGGGCCAGTCACGTAATCCCTTGAGTCTTAGTTCCTCTCCTATAAATCTATATATAAATAAAATCTATAAAATAAATACTCTCTAAGTTATGAATCTTCAAGCTCTCAGTGAATAATTCTATGAGTTAGTTTATATGCGAAGCTATTTTGTGATTCTTCATATTCATTTCATTCTTCCCCCTTTTCTCATCTCTTTAAGATCAGTTTGAAATAGAATTGATATTTATGTAAAGATTTAAATTTTGAAAAGAACTTGACTTTCATTGTCTTCATTAGGGATTCATATCAGTAGAAACCAAGCCTGACTACTTTCAGAAATACATGGAATGAGAGCTAATAGACTTATATGCCTAAAACTCCAAAGTGAGATATACAAGTCACAGAGCAAAACTACAGAGAGCAGCTAAAGGGTTCATGTTTTTAGGTTTGGTGGTGTACTGAAGTGAGTTGCAGATATATTTTGAAATCTCACACAGAGAGGGAGGGAAACATGTGTCAGCAAGCTTGAAGAGGAACTTGGAAAATTTTGGATATGCACCTAAGATTTAGAAATTAACTTATCAGTACTTACTCTGTACACTATGATTTCAGAAAAGTGCTCAAAGGCATGTAGATACAAAAGCCATCTACCCACGTAATTTCCATTATAATCCATGAAGGAAATATTGCACCTATGTTGCCTTTATACCTACATTTTAAAAACACTAAATGTACATTTTAATTACTCTGAGGAATCATTTGAAACAAGTAAAAATGTCTTTCATGTGCTATAGTTTCCTAAGTCTCACGTCTTGTTTAGCTTCGTTGATTTTCCTCATCACTCAATAATCTTGTTAGACCATAGGAATTCTCTTTAATCATGCCAACATAAAAGAAATACTGTTTTGTTGTGTTTCTCCTCTTCAACTAATTAATTAATAATAGAGAGACCTCAGGACACAAATATCCTGGGTGAGTGTTAGAATGCATGACAGTAGAATACATGATTGTTCAAAAGCCAACTCCAATAATTCAATTTCTGCAAACTTTCTTTTTTGACCAGTGGGATTATTTTATATTTTCAAATCAGCTATGCATCATGATTCTAAATAAATGAAACTTATGCTTATTTGTAAAATAGGGAAATCAGGCAGTTTTATTATAATAAATTATCTTTGGGAAAGCTAAGTTGATGGATCAAGTAGTTTTAGTGGGATATTGCCTTCCACGTGCTTTTGAGGATGCAAACATTACCTACTAATTTCAATGTACCCCAGTCATTACAGTTCCTTTCTTCTTTGCTCCATTCTTACTTTGCTCTCTTTAGTATAATTGGACTTTTAATATTTATATATTTATCATATAAATATTATAGATTTAGTATAATTAGTATAATTGGACTTTGCTTACTTTTCCCTTTTTCTTGCCAATGTCCCTTCTTTCCCATTTTTTACTTCCTATTTGATGTAATGACATAGTGATTGTGGGGATCAAGGGTAAACAAAATAAATAATTGAGGGTCGTTTTTGGAAACCAAACTGTGACAGAAATTTTGTATTTTGTATTTAATTTTGTATTTTCATTTAATGCTGTGTTGTAAAGATTAGAGATTTGTCCTGTTTACATCCTTTTTTCTATGTCACTAAAATGCTTTGAAGCCTTGGATTTATTGAAAATGTAAATGTGCCTCATTTATTTCATCTGTGAAATGGATAGAATTTTACTTTAGCTTTCCCCTACCCCCAGGCATTTGGAACAGAAAACATGATACTATAATTCCTAATAGATAGTCATTTTCTCATAAGTGAGACATTTTTAGGAAAAGTTCTAAACATTACTGTTGACAAGATAAGATTGTTACAAAATGTTATTTTAATTCATTGTCAATTCAGATCATAAAAAATAATGCAATGCCAAAATTCACCTGTTAGAGCTATTGAATGTTATTTTATGTCATGTTGTATTGTATTTTTTGTACAATTTGTGCAAAATTATAAAATATTGTATATTTTATGTCAGTGAAATGAAATGTGTCACAAAACAGACAGTGAAGAGAGAGGTCTTTATGCTCAGTAATGAGTATCCTGGAAGATAGGTGTATTGCCAACTAACATAGCTAGCAGATTGTTGTAAATACATTGTCTTGAGATTTATGAATACATCCATATGGAATAAATCTTGTAGATACAGTTCTCTGCTAAAATTAAGCTATGCATCATTTAACTAGCCTCATTCAGTATGGCAATTCATGCTACTGTTTGGTAATCAATGTTTATTAGCATTTTCCTTACTTCCTTTGTTTTTTTGTTTTTTTTTTTTTCCTAAGGTAGAAATTTCCTACAAGTTGAAGTAAGTGATATTCTTTCAGAAATTACAAAATTAATCAACTGAATTTTTTGTTAAAAGATTCAGTCTTCAAAATAGAAAGATAGGTGACTTCCTTTGTCCCCTCCAAAGGGGAAAAAAAGTAGAAGTCATGTGTCAGACATAATAGGATCATAAATTTAGAGTTGGAATGCACCTTAAGGACGATCTAATGTAATCTATATCTTGTACACTTTTTTTATAGAGTACAAATCCAAGGCTTTTCAAGGAAAAGTAACTTTACCCAAGGTCATATATGAGTAGCAAGTATCAAAAGAGAGAGTGGAGTTCTAGTTTTCCAATGAAGAAAATCAACTTAAAGGCATACCATCTTTGATGTTTTTGGTATTTCCATTGGTATTCATTGAGCAAATATAAATTCTTATGTTATAGGATGGAACTATTTATTTACAATACTTTATTGTTGTTTCTTTTTTCCATATCAGTTGGTTCCATATTCAAGATCCTAACTCTCAACTTAAATATATTATTAGGGAACCAATAGGTTTCTTCTGATTATTCATAAAGCAATGAAGAATTTTATTCTATAGAATGTTTTTAACATTAGTGATAGTCATGATCTAATAAATGTTTATAATGCTCCATTTGCTTTACAGCTGTTATGACATTTTTGTCAATACTTAGCAATAAGGAAGCTATCATACTACTGTTGAGAATACTTTTTACTTCACTTAAAGTTGTTCAATTATTCACTTTGACCATTAAACCATTCAAACATCTTTATCAGGTGGATTAGCTGTACCAGATCTAAAGCTATATTGTAAAGCAGTGGTGATCAAAACCATTTGGTATTGGCTAAGAAATAGAGTAGTTGATCAGTGGAATAGGTTAGGTTCACAGGACAAAATAATCAATAACTATAGCAATCTAGTGTTTTACAAACCCAAAGACCCCAGCTTTTGGGATAAGAACTCATTATTTGACAAAAACTTCTGGGAAAATTGGAAACTAGTATGGAAGAAACTAGGCATTGACCCACACCTAACACAATATGCCAATATAAGGTCAAAATGGGTTCGTGATCTAGACATAAAAAATGATATTATAAACAAATTAGAAGAATATAGGATAGTTTACCTCTCATAGTTGTGGAGGAGGAAGGAATTTGTGACCAAAGAAAAACTAGAGATCATTATTAATTACAAAATAGATAATTTTATTATATTAAATTAAAAAGGTTTTGTACAAACAAAACTAATTCAGACAAGATTATAAGGGAAGCAATAAACTGGGAAAACATTTTTACATTCAAAGATTCTGATAAAGGACTCATTTCTAAAACATATAGAGAATTGACTCATATTTATAAGAACTCAAGCCATTCTCCAACTGATAAATGGTCAAAGGATATGAACAATTTTAAGATAAAGATATTGAAACTATTTATAGTCATATGAAAAGGTGCTCCAAATCATGATTAATCAGAGAAAAGCAAATTAAGACTACTCTGAGACACCACTACACACCTGTCAGATTGGCTAAGATGACAAGAAAAGATAATGACGAATTTTGGAGGGGATGTGGGAAAACTGGGACACTGATAAATTGTTGGTGGAACTGTGAACAGATCCAACCATTCTGGAGAGCAATTTAGAATTATGCTAAAAAAAAAAAAGTTATCAAACTGTTCATACCCTTTGATCCAGCAATGTTTCTACTGGGCTTGTATTCCAAAGAGATCTTAAAGGAGGGAAAGGGATTCATATGTGCAAAAATGTTTGTGGCAGCCCTTTTTGTAGGGGCTAGAAACTGGAAACTGAGTGGATGCCCATCAATTGGAGAATGGCTGAATAAATTATGGCATATGAATGTCATAGAATATTATTGTTGTATAACAAACAATCAACAGGGTGATTTCAAAGAGGCCTGGAGAAACTTACATGAACTGATGCTAAGGGAAATGAGCAGAACCAAGAGATCATTACACACAGCAACAACAAGATTATACGATGATCAATTCTGATGGATGTGGCTCTCTTCAACAATGAGATGATTCCAATCAATTCTGGTTGTTCAGTGATGAAGAAAACCCTATACACTCAGAGAAAGGATTGTGTGAACTGACTGTGTACCTCAACATAGCCTTTTCACTCTTTCTGTTGTTTGCTTACATTTTGTTTTCTTTCTCAGTTTTTTTTTCTTCTTTCTTGAGCTGATTGTTCTTGTGCAGGAAAATAACTATATAAACATGTGCACATATATTTAACATATTTAAAATACATTGGACTATCTGCCATCTAGGGGAGGGGATGGGGGAAGGAGAGGAAAATTTGGAACAGAAGGTTTTGCAAGGGCCAATATTGAAAAATTATCCATGCATTTATTTTGTAAATAAAAAGCTTTAATAAAATTTAAAAAATATATACATCTTCATCATATTGTTGATTTTTATGTCTTCGTGTGTAGATGTTTTATAGGTCCATTTTTAAAAAATGAGATATGATATCCATTTTGGTTGCAATATTTCCATATATAAGATATTCTCCCTAAAAGAAACAATTTATATGATTTCTGAGTCTCCTATTCCAACAGTTCTGAATAGTGGACTTAGGTACAATTTTACTAAGATGTACTGTTATTTGATTAATTTTCATCCTTTGCCTTAAGGGTTGTGACTATAAAAAGAAGTTATCTACCTGATTTTTTTTTCCTGGACTGAGCAATAAAATTATTTATTTTTGCAAAATTATTTTATTCAGGACTGTCAAACTGTAGGGGATTTTATTTTTCTGTTAACAAATATAATGTTGGTTTTACATTATGACTAATATTTAAATATTTGGAAAAATATACTTAAGATGGTGTAACATGTAATATGTAAATGATCTAGTGTGTTAGAAAGAAAAATCAAATGTCTTGCTTTTTTGAATATCAACCAGAATTTAAGTGTGGTAGGCAATGAAGATTCAAGTACAGTGAAACAATCCATACTTGAAAAGGACTTTTATTCCAATAAGAGATAAGTGCATTTATAAATACATACAACATAAATATAAAGTAAATAAACACAGATATAGGTGAAGTAATTAAAAATAACTAGTTTTAAAACATTGGCAGTTGGAGGATTAAGAAAACATAGGAGAGATCAATTCTGTAATTCACTGCAGTAAATTCCAGGTTTCCTTCCATTATCTCATTTCCATCCTCATCTAAAAGGGGAAGAAAAGAGACCATAATCTCCCTCCCCCCCCCAAAAAAAGAGAGAACACAGCTATAGAAAAATTCTTGATTAAAGTCTACCATAAGAAACAAACAGAAAAGCAAGTTTAGGTATTATCAGGGGCCATCTCAGCAGTCACAAAATGACTTCTTCAGAAAGCTGTAATTGCTAACAAATCAGCACTCCTCTTTTACAGAGAAACAACACATTTTAGCTGACAAATAACTTAATCATAGAGATGAGACAATTGCAAACCACTTGAAAATTTACTGTTAGCAAGCTTTGTTTTGTAGTGTTTCATCTTAAACTCCCGGCTTTGTGTTTACTTTTCTATTTTAGGAGGCTCTTGGCAGTAGTTTTTATTTCTTGATCATCTGAGAAAAATGAGGACAACATAAGGCCTGACTATTTGGGTACTAAGAATTTAACTGTTTAGAAGCATTTCAAAGCTACCTCCAAGAACTAGCTATAAATCCATAAACAAGAGAAAGTTGTGTGTGTGTGTGTGTGTGTGTTTGTGTGTGTGTGTAAATAAGATTTATAAGGTAATAGTGCCTTTCTAGATTATATACATTGAATCACTTTAATTATTGACAAATTACAATACCTCTATAGAGGAAACAGAAAAGGGATATATCAGATCAGACATCCATATAGCTTTCTATTTTGTATAGAGTACCATTAATAGATTATAACATGTCATCCTTATGAGAAAAAAAATGTTGCTCAATAACCTACATTCAGTGAATGTCCAGAAAATAGTGAGGCAAAAAATCTTAGTGCCTTGCCAAACTAATTGTTACCCAATGTCTTTCTGTATCATTAAAAGTGAAAATGATTTCTTCAGAAACATTCTGAATTTTACCTGAACAAAAATGAAAAACAAAAAGGAGGACAAAACACTTCTGATAGAAAGCTAAAAGGAAGGGTCAATAACTAGACATGATCTTGTGAGCACATTTGCTGACAATTTATAAACAAAAGTAGCAAACCCATATGATCCAGACAATTATCTTTTTTTCTAACTTGCTTTCTTTCAGGATTTCCCAAAGTTTCACAAAGTTGAGACATTAAGGAAGATAAATGATGACTGAATGGTATCAGGTGTCCTTCAGCATTTTTTGGCAACACCCTGGGGTTCCATTTGTATTTTAGTCTATTCAGCACTGAGGGGAGCTAGACTAAGCACTTATTAAATTTGTGCCAGTGTAATAATCATCATCTGCATAATCTCCCTTCTGGGACAAACATTTGTTAGCCAAATATGTTATCTTTTAAAAAGTATTTATGTCAAGCCAACCAACTTTGAATGAAGCTGAAACCATAAATTAATTTATCCCGCATTTTCTTATACACCAATGTTTAAAATTGCATTAGTCTGCTGCCCAAACACCTCACAGAACTAAAAAGAAGGGATCACAAGCATTTTGCCTTTCCAATATTTCTGTCCAAAAATATTAAAATAGTAATGATAAACTACAAACTAAAAACAATAGATAACAGTGATAAATGACTGAGGGTCAAATCTCAAGCAATAATTCACTCAAGGGGATTTGCCAATGTCATAAACCAGGAAAGAAAAGTGGAGCTATTTTTAGTTAGAAGAAATTTTAGGGCGAATTACTACATTTCCCTCCACTCCTGGGGATCAATTGTTACTCTGAGTCTATCCATCTCAAAAATTAGAGGCTAAACAAACAAAAAACCTACCATTTATCAGCCAAAGCAAACATAATCTTGAAAGTTTTTACTATTTCTAGATGATTATCACTTTGAAAAAATAGTATTTCTTGACAAGCAAAAATATAGAAGTGTATTTTTAAAATTATAGCTAATTACATGATTAAAAAAGAAAGCAATCTTGTTCTTTACTATCATCACTTGGAAATGGTTTTCACTTCTTTCAAGCCCTTTGTCACATTTGACCTTTGAGCTGAGAGATAAGAAGCTACTAACTTGAATTATTTATAATCAAGTATTATAGGATGGAGAAATCAGATATTAAGTTAACTGCTTTTCTTCTCTATGAAAAATGTAAAATATTGTTGGTGACCTAATATAAATACTGAAGCATGCCTAATATTATTTACTGATAATTTATACTTTGAAGAAAATATGGTGTCAAGAAGAGGATAAGAACCATTAGACTTGGGGAGGGTAACATGACATTTTCAGGCTCTCTTATCTGAACAAAATTTATTCAATCTGTGTAAAAAAAATTCAACGTCATCCAATATCATCTAGTACAAATAAATAACTGATCTTTCTCCAAACTTTTCTCATTACCAAATCTCATCCATTTGTTTGAAGTTTACAGAAATTACACAAAGCATACATTCTTACTATCAAAGACATCGGTTGTTAGATCTTCATTTCTTTATTTATTTTTGATACACATTGCCTTCTGAATCATGTTGGGAGAGAAAAATCAGAACAAAAAAGAAAAACCATGGAGGGAAAAAAAGAAAAAAGAAGTGAACATAGCATGTGTTGATTTGCATTAAATCTCCATGGCTCTTTTTCTGGATTACAGAGGATTTCAGCTAGAAGCACCTTAGGGGATAGTACACTAGCTTTGAAGTGAGGAAGATCAGCATTCAAATAGAGCCTCAGAATTATGGGTGAGTCAGAGCAATATATTTAATTTCTATCTCTATTCATTTCATCATAAGTAAAATGAGGATAATATTAGAACCTACTTCTAAGTTGCTATGATGATCAAATGAGAAAATATTTGATAAAAAGATCAACAACAAAAACAAAAAAACACAACGTATATTGCATAGTGCCTGGCACTTAATAAATGTTTATTTCTGTTCTTTCTTCCTTCTAACTTGGAATGATTAACTTGACCATGTGATTATATATAGATTGCCCCATTCCTTTGTCATTTTCAAACTCTCACTGTGTACCCTGAATGCATCACTACTCCCTTTGTAGGTGAATAATGTATTTTATCAACTATTCTGTAGAATCATGCAGTTATTACAGTTTTCTTTTATTTGTTTTTTTTTGTTTTGTTTTTAATACACATTGCTTTCTGAATCATGTTGGGAGAGAAAAATCAGAATAAAAAAGAAAAACCATGGGAGATTAAAAAAAAAGAAAAGAAAAAAGAAGGGAACATAGCATGTGTTGATTTGCATTAAATCTCCATGGCTCTTTTTCTGGATGCAGATGGTGTTTTCTATCCAAAGTTTATTGGGATTGCCTTGGATCACTGAACCACTAAGAAGAACCAAGTCTTTCATAGTGATCATAGTACATTCTTAAGGTTATTGCCTATGCATTCCAGCTTCTGCTTGTTTTGCTCAGCATCAATTTATGTAAATATTTCCAGGCCCTTCTAAAATCAGCTTGTTCATCATTTTTATAAAACAATAATATTCCCATTATTTTCAAACACCATAACTTATTCAGTCATTCTCCAGCTAATGGGAATCTAGTCATTTACCAATTCTTTGCTACCACAAAAAGATCTGCCACAAACATTTTTGCACATGTGGGTTCTTTTCCTTCCTTTATGTATTCCTTGTGTTACAAATTCTGTAGTGGCCCTACTTGGTTAAAGGGTATGCACAGTTTTATAGCCCATTGGGCATAGCCCAAATTATTTTTCACATGGTAGATCAGTTCACAACTCCATCAACAATGCATTACTGTCCCAGGTTTCCCACATTCCCTCCAACATTTATTATTATCTTTTCCTGTCATCCTAGACAATTTCAGAAGTATGAGGTGGTAACTGAGAGTTGTTTTAATTTGTATTTCTCTAATCAATACTGATTTAAAGAATTTTTCTTGTAACTATTGATAGCTTCAAATGTGTCGATTAAAAATTATGAATATGTTTAACCATTTATCATTTGGAGGATGACTTGTATTCCTATAAATTTGATACACTTCTTTATATATTTTAGAAAAGATACCTTTATCAAAACCACTGGTTGGAAAAGTTTTTCCCCTAGCTTTCTATTTCCTTTTGATTCTTGTTTCTATTGGTTTACTTGTGCAAAAACTTTTTTATCTCCTTTTACATTTGACCAATTGAACTTTTATATGACGTGCTTTGTTCGTCGTATTTTTTTTTTCCATTTCACAGATTTTGTTTTTCAACAAATTGATTTCTTTTTTCGCATCTATTTTGTAAGAAGTTATATGCTTTTCTCATTTCACCAAGTCTATTTTAAGGAGTTGTCTTCAGATAATTTCTGGTTTTCCTTTTCCATACTCTCTTACAAAAATCTCATTTCCCCCTCCCCCATTTTATTTCTAACTCTTTCGGAAGGTCCCTTTTGAATTCTTCCAAGAAAGTCTTGTGAAATAGGGACCAATTCATATCAACCTTTGGGCTTCATCTGGAGCTGGCTTTCTTTAGGATCTTCAGGGTTTGAGATCTGTTCTCTTTCACCATAAAAGTTGTCTATAGTCAGAGTTCTTTTTGCTTTTTTGCTCATTTTTTAAGGTTGAGAAATGCTTTTAAGACAGAGGGAATAGCCACTTTAGTTTGCCCTGGGGCAGTTCTGATGACTGACTTCTGGAGATGGGTAAGCACTGCTGTTCCTGAGGTCCTGAGTTCTTCCTGACCCCAGAGGTTCTCAATTTGCCTTTTGTATTGCCTTTTGGATGTTCTGCAGAAAATCTACTAAACCACCCATTTGTAACCTAGACAGAGTAGCCTGCCTTGCAGTAGAGTCTCTGGTGCCAGGACACAGCAACACCCTGGTTCCCCACCTGGCTTCCTGCTCCAGAGTCTATGCTATGGTAGGGGCTTGGTAGCCTCTCCCCCTGCCCAATTGAAACAGATCTTTCCTGAAGTTCTTCCACAGTATCTTCTAATGATAATTTGTTGTACTTCAAATATTTGTGGGTTCTTTGACTCTAAATCCAGTTTAGAGGCTCAATCTGCTGTTGGATTGAGAAAAGGTTGGAGGAGGTCAAAGAAAGTTGTGTCTGCTCTCAGCTATCTTGGCCAAAACATTTTAATTTAATGTAACCAAAGTTGTCCACTTTGCCTTTCATAATGTTCTCTAGTTCTTCTTTGGTCATAAATTCCTTCCTTCTCCAAAGATATGATAGGTAAATTATCCCTTATTCTCCTAATTTGTTTATAGGATCATCCTTTATACCTGAATCATGAAGGTCTATGCTGAGTTTCTGACATATCATTTACCAATTTCCCAGCAATTTTTGCCAAATAGGGAGCTCTTATTCCAGAAGCCGAAGTTTGGGGGTTTATCAAATACTAGATTGCTATAGGCCTTGCTTATTGTGTGCTGTGTATCTAATCTATTCCATTGATCCACCACTATTTCTTAGCTAGTGTACCAAATGGTTTTAATGACTGCTATTTTATAATATAGATTTAGGTTTGGTACTACTAAGCAATCAGCCTTTGTATTTTTTTTCATTAATTTCCTTGATATTCTGGAACTTTGTTTTTCCAAATGACTTTTATTATTTTTTCTAGTTATAAAATAATGTTTTGACAGTTTGATTGGTATAGCACAGAACAAGTAGAAATTGTCATTTTTATTATTTTAGCTCTGTCTAGTCATGAACAATTTGCATTTTTTCCAATTGTTTAGATCTGATTTTATTTGTGTGTGAGAAATATTTTTTAATCATATTCATATAGTTCTTGGATTTGTCTTGGCAGGTAGATGCCCCAAGTACTATATTTTATCTCTGGTTATTTAAAATGGAATTTCCCTTTGCATCTCTTGTTGATGGACTTTGTCAGTAATATATACATACATACACACACACACACACACACACACACACACACACACATATATATATATATATATAAACATTGATAATTTGTGTGGGTTTATTTTATATCTTGCAACTTTGCTAAATCTTTGAATTGTTTCCAGTAGGTTTTTGGATGATTTTCTAGGATTCTCTAAGCATATCATCATATCATCTGCAAAGAGTGATAGTTTTACCTCTTTGTCTATTCTAATTCCTTTAATTTCTTTTTTTCCATTTCTTATTGCTAAAGCCAACATTTTTAGTACAATGTTAAATAATAGTGATGATAATGAGCATTCTTATTCCACCCATTATATTATTGGGAATGTGTCCAGTTTCTCTCCATTATGGTTAATGATTGCTATAGGTTTTAGATAAATACTGCTTATTATTTTAAGGAAAGCTTCCTTTATTCTTATACTCTCTAGTGTTTTTAATATGAATGGGTGCTGGTTTTTGTCAAAAACTTTTGCTGTAACTATTGAGATTTTTATATGCTTGTTATTGGTTTTGTAATTGATATGGTCAATTATGGTAATAGTTTTCCTGATATTAAACCAACACTGCATATATAAATCCCACTGGGCCATAGTGTATTGTAATGCTAATAAGTTGCTGTAATCTCTTTGCTAATATTTTATTTAAAACTTTTACATCAATATTCATTAGGGAGATTAATCTGTAATTTTCTTTCTCTGTTTTGATCCTTCCTTGTTTAGATATCAGTGCCATATTTGTATCATAGAAGGAATTTGGCAGTACTCTACCTATTTTTCCAAATAATTTACATAATATTGGAATTAATTTTTCTTTTAATGTTTGATAGAATTCACTTGTGAATCCATTTGGCCCTGGAGATTTTTTCTTAGGGATTTCATTGATGACTTGTTCAATTTCTTTTTTACTAAAATTGGACTATTTATTTGATTTCCTCTTCTATTAACCTGGGAAGTTCATATTTTTCTAAACATTCATCCATTTTCATTAGATCGTCAGACTTGCTGACATAGAGTTGCACAAAATAGCTCCTAATTATTTCTTTAATTTCTTTTTCATTGGTGGTAAGTTCCCCCCCTTTCATTTTTGATGATGGTGAATGTTTTTTTTTCCTTTTTCTGATCAAATTAACCAAAGATTTATCCATTTTGCTAGTTTGTTCATAAAACCAACTCTTAGTTTTGTTTATTAAATTAATAGTTTTCTTTATTTCCATTTTGTTAATGTCTCCTTTGAGTTTCAAAATTTCTAATTTAGCATTTAATTGGGTTTTTAAAATTTGTTCTTTTTCTAACTTTTTGTAGTTGCATGCTTAATTCATTGATCTCCTAATTCTCTATTTTATTTATGTAGCCATTTAGAGATACAAAATTTCCCCTAAGAACTGCTTTGTTTGCATCCCATAGGTTTTGGTATGTTGTCCCATTATTCTCAATGTCTTGAATGAAATTTTGAATTGTTTCAATGATTTTCTTTGTTTGACACACTCATTCTTTAGAATTAGGTTATTTAATTTCCAATTGGTTTTTAGTCTAAATTTCTGTGGCACTTTATTGAATATAAGTTTTATTGCATTGTGGTATGAAAAGGAAGCATTTACTATTTCTGCCTTGTTGCATTTGATTATGAGATTTTTGTGCCCTAATACATGGGCAATTTTTATGTAGGTGCCATGTACTGTCAAGAAAAAGGTGTATTCCTTTCTGTCCCCATCTAATTTTCTGTAGAGGTCTATCATACCTATGTTTTCTAGGATCCTATTAACCACCTTAGTTTCCTTCTTGTTTATTTTGTGATTATATTTGTCTGATTCTGAGAGGGGAAGATTGAAGTCCCCCACTAGAATAGTTTTGATGTGTATTTCTGTAACTGGCTTAAAATTTTCTCTATGAATTTGCCTGCTCTACCATTTGGTACATACACATTTAGTATTGTTACTATGCCATTATTTATCATAACCTTTATCAAGATGTATTTTTCTTCTTTATCTCTTTTAATAAGAGCTATTCTTACTTTTGCTTTATCTGAGATCAGAATTGCTATTCCTGCTTTTTTTTTACTTCAACTAAAGTATAATGAATTCTGTTGCAGCCTTTTGTCTTTATTCTGTATGTGTCTCTCTGTGTCAAATGTCTTTCTTGTAAACAAAGTATTATAGGATTCTGTTTTTTAATTTACTCTGCTATTTGCTTCCTTTTTATGGGATAGTTTATTCCATTCATATGTAGAGCTATGATTATCAACTCTGTATTTCCCTGCATCCTACTTTCACCCCTGGATATGCTTTTGTTCCCTCTTTCCACCCTGTCCTTAATCATATATTTTTATCTACTCCACTCACTACCTTATCTTCTACTTTCCTCCCTTCTCTTCCTTTTTCCCTAATGTTTCTGTTCCCCTCCCTCTTACTTTTTCCTTTTCTTTTCATTTTCCTTCTCCCACTTCTTTATAGGATAAGATAAATTCCTATACCCAAATGAATGATTAATTTATTCCCTTTTAAAGCCAAGCCTGATGAGATCAAGCTTCAGACAATGCTCATCCCCCTCTCTTTCCCTTCAATGTAATAGGTGTTTTGCATCTCTTCATATGAATTAATTATCCCATTATACCTCCCCTTTTCCTCTTTTTCTAATGCAGACCTTTTCCTACCCCTTAATGTCTTTTGCTTTGATGTCATCACATTAGAGTCCATAACCACACCCACAGTCCATGTGTTGCCCCCTTTGTCTGCTCCTGTGTCAGATACAGTTTGCAAGAAGTATATTTATTGTTTTCCTATCTGGGGATGTAAACAATTTAACCTTTAAACATATACATATATATTTTCTCCTGTTTACCTTTCTGTGGTTTTCTTGAGTACTGTTTGTGGATTAAAGTTTCTGTTTAGTTCTGTTTTTTTTTCCAATAGAAATGATTGAAAGTCAATTACTTCATTGAAGATCCATCTTCTCCTGTGAAAGATGATGTTGAATCTGGATGGGTATTTAATTCCTGGTTGTAACCCCAGGTCCCTTGCTTTCCAAAATAAGGTATTCAAGGCCCTCTGATTTTTTTATTGTAGAAGCTGCCAGATCATGGGTAATCCTGACTGTTACTCCTTGATATTTGAATTTTTTTATCTGGCAGCTTGTAGTATTTTTATTTTGAGATTATAGTTTTGGACAATGAGATGTTTCAAACCAGTTCCAGTTGTTCAGTGATAAAGAAAGCCATAAACACCCAGAGAAAAGTCTGTGAGATCTGAGGGTGGACCACAACATAACATTTTCACACTCTCTATTGATGTTTGCTTGCATTATGTTTTCCTTCTCAGGTTTTTTTTTTCTTGTAGATCCGGTTTTTCTTGTGCAGCAAAATAACTGTATAAATATGTATACACATTCTATTTGTTAAGTATTTTAACATAATTTACATATATTAGACTTCCTGACATCTAGGAGGGGAAAATTTCTAACAGAAAGCTTTGCTAGGGTCAATGATGAAAAATTACTCATGCATATGTTTTGCAAATAAAAAGCTTTAATGATAACAAAAAAGAGATTATAGTTTTGCAAAAATGTTCCTTGGTCTTTTCCTTGTGGGACCTCTTTGCAGAAGAAAGAAGTATTCTTTTAATGAATACTTCCCCATCTGTTTCTGGAATATAGGGCAGCTTTCCTTAATGACTTCTTATAGAATCCTATCCAGTCTCTTATTTTGGGAAGTTTGGGAAGGCTAATAGTTTTAACTTATCTCTTCTGGATCTCTTTTCCAAGTTGGCTATTTTGCCAATTAAGTTACATTTTCTTCCATTTTTTCATTTTTTTTGCATTTTTTGACTGATTCTTGCTGTTTTATAAAGTCAGCTTCCATTTTCCCTGTTCTAGTTTTTAATGTATGATTTTCTTCAATTATCTTTGCATCTCTTTTTCCATTTGGTTTATTCTACTTTTTAAGGAGTTGTTTCCAGACAATTTTTTTTCCTTCCTGTTCCATGAGTCTTTCATGCATATCTCTCTTTTTTCTCTCATTTTTTCTTCTCTCTCATTTTCCTTTTTAAGTCTTTTATGCGCATTTCCAAGAAACCTGTTTGTGCTTGAGACCAATTTACCTCACTATTTGAGATTTCTTCTCACTCTGTGATATTTCAAACTTCATCTGAGTTTGTGTCTTGGTCTGCCTTGTCACCATAGTAGCTTTCTATACTCAAGGTTCTTTTTTGTTTCTTACTCATTTTCTTTCCTTTTCTTTTGATATTTCCTCCTTTTTTACTTTTAAGGTAGAGCTCTGCTTCTGAGGTAAAGGTGGCACTGTCCCAAGCTTCCTGTGCAACTCTGAGCCTTGGCTTTAAGCACAGGGATACCTTGTGTTTGAAGGAGGTAGCTTTGCCTGTTCTTTTTAAGAAACAGCTTAGTTTCCTAGAGTTTACCTTCTCAGCTGGGACTGGAAGCTGCTCCCCTGATTTGCTCTTCTACTGAGACAGGACTAAAGGTCTTAGTTGCTGATTCGTTGTCTTAATCACAGCAGCTTTCCCAGAGTTTATTTGATGTGGGCTGAACAACCTGAACACTGAGTGAACCCAGTGAGACTGATCTTTCTTGAAGTTTTTTCTATCTTGAGCTGGAGAGTGGTTTCATTCCTTGAGACTCTTAATGTGAATTTTGAAGTAAACTAGAAGAGCTTGAGCAGCTTCCTGACTTTACTCTGCCACTTTGGCTCCACTCCTGAGAACTGCCATCAATAGAAACTTAGAGGATTTTTTTTTCATATAACTATAAATAATTTTGATTTCTTTCTCTGGATACCATCTATTGATACTCTAATCACTAATCAACTGGGGAATGACTTGGATTCCTATTAATGTGACTTGTTTTTTTTATATGTACTTGAGAATTTTTTTTTTTTTTTTGCTTTTTTTGCTGAGGCAATTGGGGTTAAGTGACTTGCCCAGAGTCACACAGCTAGGAAGTGTCTGAGACCAGATTTGAACTCAGGTCCTCCTGACTTCAGGGCTGGTGCTCTAACCACTGCACCACATAGCTGCCCCGAGAATTTTTTAAAAATCAGAGAAACTTGCTGTAAAATATTTTCCCCCAATTTTCTACTTTCTTTCTAATCTTGGCTGAAATGGTTTTATTAGTGCATTTTTAAAAATGTTTTTTTCCAGTCTACCTTGAGCTAGAGAATGGTTTCATTCCATCAGATTCTGTTTAGAGGATTGGTTTCAGGTGCTTTTTTGAGGGAAACTGGGAGAACTTGAGCAGCTTCCTAACTTTACTCTTTCATCTTGCCTCCACCCCCAGAAATTAATAATCTTTACAGGTATTTTAAATGGAATTTTTCTAGTTCTTGCTAATGGGCTTTGTAAGTAATATATAAAAATACTGATGTTTTTTGTGGATTTATTTTATATCCTGCAACTTTGCTAAAGCTGTAAATTGTTTTCAGTAGGTTTTTGGATGATTTTCTAGGATTCTCTGTAGGTATTATCCTATCATCTGCAAAGAGTGATAGTTTTGCTTCCACATTGCCTATTCTAATTCCTTTAATTTCTTTTTTTCTCTTCTTATTGTAATAGTGATGATAATGGGCATACTTGCTTCACCCCTGATCTTACTGGGAATGCATCTAGCTTTTCTCCATTACAAATAATGTTACATAATTTGTAGTAAATAGATACTGCCTATTATTTTAAGGAAAGTTCTCTTTATCCCTATGCTCTCTAGTGTTTTTAATAGAAATAGGTGTTGTATTTGTCAAAAGCTTTTTCTACATCTATTGAGATTGTCATTTGATTTCTGATGGTTTTGTTATTGACATGGTCAGTTAGGTTTTGGTTTTCCTGATATCGAACCAGTGCTACATTCCTGGCATAAATCCTACTTAGTCACAGTGTATTATCCTGAATAAGTTGTAATCTCTTTGCTAATATTTTATTTAAAATTTTTGCATTAATAATCATTAGGGAAATTGGTCAGTAATTTTCTTGCTCTATTTAGGTTTAAATATCAGTACCATATTTGTATCATAGGAGGAATTTGGCAGGAATCCTTCTTTACGTATTTTTTCAAATAGTTTACATAATATTGGAATTAATTATTCTTTAAATGCTTAGTAGAATTCACAGATGAATTGTAAATCCATCTGGCCCTCGAGATTTTTTTCTTAAGGAATTCTTTAATGGCTTCTTCAATTCTTTTTTTTTTCTAAAATGGGATTATTTACATAATTTATTTTCTCTTCTCCTAATCTGGGCAATTTATATCTTTGTAAATATTCATCTATTTTTTGTTAGATGGTCAGATTTTTTGCCACATAAGTGGCTCCTAATTATTTCTTTAATTTCTTCTTCATTGATGGTAAATTTTATGCTGCTGATTTGTTGTTTTTCTTTCCTTTTTTTCTGATCAAATTAACTAAAGGTTTATCTATTTTATTGTTGTTTTCCATAAAACCCATACTTAGTTTTATTAATTAATTCAATAGAATTCTTGCATTCAATTTTATTATCCTCTCCTTTAAATTTCAGAATTTCTAATTTGATATTTAATTGGAGTGTTTAATTTGTTCTTTTAGTGTTGTTTTTTTAGTTGCATGCTCAATTTGTTGATCTCCTTTTTCTTTATTTCATTCATGTAGCTCTTTAGAGATATAAATTTTCCCTAAGAACTTCTTTGGCTGCATTTCATAGGTTTTGGTATGTTGTCTTATTATTGTCATTCTCTTGGATGAAATCATAGATTGTTTCAATGATTTGTTGTTTGACCCACTCATTCTTTAGAATTAGATTATTTAATTTTCAAATGGTTTTTAGTCTATCTTTCTCTAGCACTTTATTGAATATATTTTTATTTCATTGTGGTATGAAAAGGAAGCATTTATTATTTCTTCCTTTCTGCATTTGATTGTGAGGTTTTTGTCCTAATATATAGTAAATTTTTGTGTAAGTGCCATGTACTGAAATAAAAATGTGTATTCCTTTTTGTCCCTATCTAATTTTCTCCAGAGGTCTATCATATCTAGGTTTTCTAAAATTCTATTAATCTCCCTAGTTTCTTTCTTGTTTCTTTTGTGGTTAGATTTGTTTGATTCTGAGAGGGGATGTTTGAGATCCCTCACTAATATAGTTTTCTGAATATTTCTTCCTGTAACTTGCCCTGCCACTTGGTGCATATACATTTAGTATTTTTACTACTCCATCATTTACAGTACCCTTTAACAAGATGTAGTTTCCTTCTTTATCTCTTTTAATTAGATATGTGTGTACTTTTGCTTTATCAAAGATCAGAATTGCTACCCGATTTTTTTTTTTACTTCTGTTGAAGCATAATAAATTCTGTTTCAGCCATTTATCTTTCCTCTATAGGTGTTTCTCTGTGCCAAATATGTTTCTTTTACACAACATATTGTAGGAGTCTCTTGATTAATTCACTCTACTATTTGCTTCCATTTCATAAGAGAATTCATTCATTCACATTAATAGTTATGATTACCAGCTCTATATTTCCCTGCATCCTATTTTCTCCCTGTTTATACCATTGTTCTTTTTTTTCCATCCTGTTGCTCAGTACTGTTTTGTTTTTTAACTCACCCCATCCTTTACCTTATCTTCTATTACTCCTCTCAACTTCTAGTACCTTTTTTTCTTACATTCTAGAAAGAGAAGGAATACATCCGAGAACTTGATATATCCAACACGATATCATACACAAGTACTTGTAGGAAGAAAATCTAATTTTATATTATGGGGTCAACATTATTCATGACAGTAGCAGTCTCTTAGGGCAACCAAATATTTCCCTGTGGGACCCTTTCAGAGTATTTTTATTGCTGCAATTTTTAAAAGTAATATTATATTATCTTCAGATAATCATAGATGATACCTTATAGTAAAATAGATTTAATAGCTGCATTTCACTTTACAAATCAAATGCTTTTTCATAATAAAAACCAAATGAAAATCACAGTGAAAACTTCTATTACCTGCAAACTTTAATCTAGTAAGTAAGGATATAGTCTTTCTAGAACATTGCTTGTTTCACTCCTTATTTTATGGGCTTACTACCATGCCATGGAAGCCTTCTGACCCTGAAAGTTCATTTCACCCCTGAACTTCTCACATTGGATAAACTCTTCCCCATTTCTGTGGACTAATTGTCTTATTTTTCTAGTTCTTTGTCTGGACCAAGGATTGTCTGGTTTATTCTTGAACTTTCATTTTAAGGAAAACACTCAGATCAGTCAGAATTCTCTAACCTATACTTCTAAAACTCTGAACTCTCTCAACTACTCCCCCTCCATTTTCCCTTCAGTTTCATTTAATGTGATGTATTCCTTCCCTTTCTAGAATGTAGATGCCTTTGAAGACAAACATTGTCTTTTGCCTTGTATTTGGATTATATAAGGTTGGCCAATAAAAGCATTTAATAACCAAATACTTTTTTTTTATTTGACTGCAAACAAACATGATACTAATTGCTAATAAATCCAGCAAAGAGTCTGGGGCGGGGGGGAAGAAATTTTATCAATCAGTATATATTATACTTGAATTGAATCAGAAATAGGAAAACATTCTGTGACCGAAAAAGATACTTGCACATGAATACATTCTTGTTCCTGGGAATTTTGTGAAAGTTTCCTATGGTCAAGGTTCTTTTCTGTTTCTTGTCCATTTTCTCTCCTTTTCTGTTGTTTTTTTTTTCTTTTTTTTTTCTTTTTTTTTTACTTTTAAGGTGGATCTCTGCTTTTGGGGTAAAGGTGTCCCTGTCCCCAGTTTTCTGCACAGCTCCATGCCTTGGCTTTGAGCTCAGGGGACCCTTGTGTTTGCAGGGAGTAGCTTTATCTGCTCTTTCCAGAAAACCCCCTGCTTTCCCAGAAATTACTTTCTGATCTGGGACTGGAGGCTGCCTCACTGCTCTGCTGCTCTAGTGAGTCAGGACCAAGGATCTCAGTTGCTGATCTGCTATGATTAAGAAACTCTCATTGGCTATCCCAGACTTTGTCTGAGCTGGGCTAAAAACCCTTTTCACCCCAATGAGACTGACCTTTTTTTGAAGTTTTTTCAGTCTATCTTGATCTGGAGTTTGGTTTTATTCTGTTGCACTCTGTTCAGAGACTTGCTTTCATGTAGTTTTCAAAGGAAACTGGGAGAGCTTGAGCAGCTTCTTGGCTTCCCTGTGTTCTCTAGGCTCCCTGTTACATCTTTTAAAGTTGTTTCTCTTTACAATGTCTTTATTATGTATATTGTTATGATTCTGTTCATTTCACTATTGACCTTAATTTCTTTAAAATGTTGTCTTCATAACATTGTAGCATAAATTCTTCTTCTATTTCTATTTACTGCAGTATATCAGTTCATTCACATCTTTCCAATTCCCTCTAAATATGTGTGTGTGTATGTGTGTGTTTGTGTGTGCATTTCTGATCTATGTTAGTCAGTGCAGGGAAGCTAATTGTTGCTTCTTCAAAACAGGATTAAAACCAAGACCTTGCCAAAAAAGACTTGCTCTTTTCAGCTAAATCTCTTCCCCTTCTTTTACTCCACTCATAATCTTCTGTTGAGGGAATACCTCACAAGGTTCATAATATCTAGGAAGCTCCAGTTATGTTTACCTATAATAGTATTTTCTCAACATTTACATTGCTGCTGAACGAGTACTACTTAAATCAATACTGTCTGAAACAGAAAAGAGAAAGTTAGTCTATGCTCATAAAATTTGACATCAAATTATAACTTTCCCAAAGAAAATGCCTTCTTTATCTATTGTTCCCTCTACTAAATTGTAAATACCTTGAAAGCTAAGACATTTTTATATTTCTTACTTTCCAATTTTGGCCATTCTTTAAAAAAAGCTATAAAAACATTTTTTGTATATAGTGGTCTTTTTCTTCGCTCACTAATAACTTTTGCAATATTGGTCTACCAGTGGTATAAGAGGATCTAAGAGTAGTCGTAGTTTGATAACTTTAGGAATTGTTCAATACCAAAGATGCATAGATATGTTTGTTTTCCTTCCAGTCCCTCAAACATTTCCAAGACTGTGGAGGAGATGGAAAGTCAAATTTCCTTAATCTCCATATATATAAATTATAGTAATTATGTACATTTTTTCAAAAGGTTGTTAAGTTTGATTTTTTTTGACCTTTGAAAACTCTGTTCATATCCTTTGACAGTCTATTGAAGAATGATCCTCACTCTTATAAATTTGAGTTAGTTGCTTTTATATCTTGGATATGGGATTTTTATTGGATGAACTTGTTATTAAGGATTTTTCTCATTTTTTGTAAATTTAATTGGATTTTTATGCAAAAACTTTTCAATTTTACTTAGTCAAATTTACCCATGCTGTCTTTTGTGATTCTGTTCTTCCCTAGGTATATGTTGCAAAGACAATTTATTCCTTGCTTGTCTTTATTTATGATGTGATCTTTTATATCCAGGTTATGTATCTATTTGACACTTAGAATATAGTATGAAATGTTGTCTAAACTTAATTTCTGCCAAACTACTATAAAATTTTCTCAGCCAATCCTGTTAAATAGTGAATCCTTCCACTAGTAACTAGAATATGTGCCTATCAGACATTATGTTTCTGTATTTATTTGTTTGTCTGTGTTATATAATCAATTTTTTGACTAATCTCTTTCCTTTTAAATAATCCCAAATTGTTTGAATTATTACTATTTTGTATTACAGTTTGAAATCTCGTATTATAAACCATCTTTCTTACTTATTTTTTTACATTTGCTTTGAGATTCTTGAAATTTTATTCTTCTATGTAACTATTATTTTTCTAACTATTAAACACTAGCTATATAAAAATTATTTTGATAATTTAATTAGTACACATTGAAAAAGAAAATTGGTATTGATAACATTTTCTTTTAAAAAACTGATTTAGGTAGTATTGTCTCTCTATAGATATTATAGTCATAGACAGATATCTAGCTACTATTGGCTTGGCTTGATTTACCCATATGCAAAAATAATTTCTCTAATTATTTAGGACTGTTTTTATTTCTGCTAGAGCATTTTATTGTTGGACTCACATAGTTCCTTGTTGAATTCTGGTAGATACAATGACAGATATTGTATAGCATCTGCATTTATTTTGGATGTAATTTTTCTTTCCATCTTTACCGATACTTATTTCTTCCATTATTTTTTTCCCTTACTGCTCTAGCTAGTCACTGTTAAAGCTATGATAAATTGTCATGGTGATAATGGTCATTCTTGTTTACTCCTTATCTTATCAGAAATGGCTCTTTTTCTGTTATTGCTCTTGGATTTACATAGATATTAATCACTATTTAAGGAAAAGTACACATGTTCCTATTTCTAGAATCCTGAAGATAAATGAGTTTAGGATTTTGTAGAAGAGCTTTTTCAGCATCTATTGATATAATCAGAAGGTTTTTATTATTCATATTATTGAAATGGAATATTATATTTAGTCTTTCTTATGAGGAACTTACTTTACATTCCTAATATAACCCCATCCTTCTTATAGTGCATAATCTTTCAACTTTGTTTTTGATGTCTGTTAAATAAATCATTTATATTGGTCACTTGGATCCCCAAAGGGCAGTTGATATCCTATCTCTTCATGTATCAAGAGGCAAACTTTAAGGGGGATATCTAATGATGTTTATCATGACCCTACCTTCTCTCTCTCCCTTCCTTCCTTCCCTTCCTCCTCCCTTCTTCTTTCCCTTCTTCCTTTCTTCCTTCTTTCTTTCCTTCCTCCTTCCTTTCTTCCTTCTTTTCATCCCTTCCCAGGAGGAGAGACTGAGGCTGATGACTTTGCACAACCTTCACCCACTTAAAACCAATTCTCTTGCATGAACTCTTCAAGAACAACAGACAAGCAACACTGCTTTCTTTTTCTCTTGACTCTTTCTATGGCTCTGACTTGCATCAGGATCCTGATCATTTATCTGTGATTTCAAAATGGAAGCAGACACTCATAGTTCATTCAAAAATAAACAAATGATTCACTTAACTCTATCAAGAAAAGGACATTCAATAAAGATATGCATTAAAAATGCCTCAGAGTGATTCAACTGAAAAAGCTTCTTTTGCTGCTGAATTATCCAAAGTGAGTAAGTACATTGTTCCCACAGTATGCCATTTCTTGGTGGTAAAGTTCTTAAGGTCTTCTAGAACATTTGCCCTTAATTAAAATGAATTTAGAGTGCTAGTCAATCTTGGCCTGGGATTTGTAAGAAGCTTGGCAGAGGTAGTTCTGAAGAAAAGAAAAAAAAATAAAAAATAAACAAACTCCAAAAAACTGCCAATAATCCTCTGAAGGAGAAAGCACATATAAACAGGACACAAGAATTCCAAGGTAGTCCCAAACCCTTTCACCTTTGGTTTGGAAAGACTCAGTGTTCAGCTCCACATGGCAGATAATGCCATATCTTTCAGTTCATAGTGAGTAGTGAAAGTAGCAGTAGCAGTAGCAGTAGCATCACAAAGTAGAAGTAGGCACATCATAGTGAAAGCAAAGTTGATTACACTCTGAGTTACACTAATTCTCATCACGTGGAATAGATAATTATCCCTAACCTATCAGCTAGGACTTTGGCTTACATGTTTGCTGCAAGATGTGTAATATTTACCCCCTTATAAGACATTGAATGACTGCTCTCCTTCTTCTACTGTCTATGGTGTCTGCTATCAACAGCCTATTTCTGCCCTCCCTTCCAGTTATGATGGGGTAAGGAGTTGCTATATATGAATACAGCCATTTCTAGGACTTGATTCTTCACCCTTTAGTGAGACAACCACTTTTGCCTGTCTAAGTGCTCTAGGCCAGATTGCCACTTCTCCTAGATAGTCTAGAATGAGGAAGATAATAAATTGATAACTTATATAAGATGGCTCAATCAACTACAAGTCTGTTTAAACAAGCCATGACATCAGTTTCTGCCATTGGTCTTCCTCTTTAATGAAGAGAATTCTTCCTCTAGTAATTGAGCCCCCCTGGGAGACCCACAATCTCCTGAAATATCAAATTCATAAGGCAATCACCAAGGCTTATCATCAAGGCTAAGAAAGTCCAAATCATACATCCAGATTTTTTTTTTAAAGAACCATAAAGCAATGACTATAAAAGCAAAATATAGAAACCTTTCTTGCCAGTACATGTGCTTTATCTATCATGTCCAAGCATTAGTCCTATTTTTCATGGTGGGAAAGACTTGGGACCTTGAACTCTTGAGAAAGGGAGGGGGAAGAAGAGAGACCCTGCTAATAAACAGGACTCAAAGTCTAAGTTATCTCCTTTTAAACCTCTAAATTTACACAACATACTCAATTCACATGAAATCACCAGGAATGTAATTGACTCATTTGAACATATAACTATTTTAAGAAAGGTATTTGGGTTCCTAAAAAAAATCAAGTAAGTTCCTTTCAAATTCCTTTCTAGAATGTCTACAAGGCACAACTCTCAATGACTGCAGTTAAACATGAAAAAAAATTCCTTCTTTAAAAAAATTTAGAATATTCTCACATTACAGTCTTGGAAGTTGGGGAAATGAGTCCTGGGTGATATCCTGGCCTATAACTTTCACTAGCATAGTTATACCTAATTCAAAAAATTATACTATTCCAACTGCTCACACTTCTAGTTTTCTTTAGAATACAATTCTTAATAGCATAGTAATGTACATATTGATTTTGTTGAATGGCACAAAATAGTTGATTCTATAATGTTCAAAGCATGAGTGTGGATGGAGGGCACCACAGAGTAAACAGAAACAATATCTATAGAGGTATTATTGAAAGATCATCAGTAACCCAGAAGTCAATCTAGGCTTATTTTTCTTCCTTTATTGTCCATCCTCAGCTTCAGTGAGATACTCCTATTCTAATCCTGCTTAATTATGCCAAGTTTACTAAGATAGATGGGGCTGACTCAGGCAAGTACTCTGGTAGTTTTATGTTTCATAATGAGATGAAATGAGATACCCCAAGGTCATTAAGCAGTTAGGAAAAAAAAAAAGGTTTTAAGTAGTCACAACAGGAAAAGGATATTTAGAAGAGTATCCATCTAAGTAAGATATGTAAAGTTGTTTCAGTTAAGCAAAGTTTCTTTGACATTCTAATGACTATTGTGGCATTCCAGCCAAGCATTACTCTATTTGTAGTTCTTTATTGTTGTATATGCTAAGGTAACTAGGAAATTATTTAAAACCTAAGCCATTAATCCTCTTAGCCAATTACACCTCAAAGATTGGTGTAATTGTAATTGTAAAGATTAAAAAAAAAAGAAAAAAAAACCTAGCTGGAGAGTAAATTTATAACACAATTCTGATGAAGGCTATGCCCTGATGGCTCAAATGGCTTAATGATGACAAAGCAAAATACATCATAGCAGAGTTGTGATACTATCAAGGTAGAGGTTTATATAAACTTCTTCCCTCCACAGTCCCATAGACAGCATGATGTAGGTGGTAGAACAAATAATAGTATAATATGCTTTCTGGTCAATGGCACAGAGCCACTGGGAATCCAAATTTACATAGAATTTTCATATAAAGAGCATTCCTTGGCAACTAGAGAGCTGGATTCTAAGAATATGGACCTTTAACAAAAGGAAGCATTTTTCGAAATGAATCAGGAAGGAGACATGATTAAGAAGGTGGAATTTTAACTAACTTTAACATCGGCAGACTTGGTGGAAAGTTTTAGCAGTCATTTTTTAAAATAAATGCTTCTTATTTTCAAAATACATGCAAAGATAATTTTCAACATCAACCTTAGCAAAACCTTGTGTTCCAAATTTTTCTCCCTCCTTCCCCTTCCATTACTTTCCTTTAGATAGTGAATAATCCAATATAAGTTCAACGTGTAATTCTTCTAAATATTTTTCCACATTATTGTGCTGCACAAGAAAAATCAGATCAAGGGGCAGCTAGGTTGTGCAGTAGATAGAGCACCAGCCCTGAAGTCAGGAGGACCTGAGTTCAAATCTGGCTTCAGACACTTAATACCTACTAGCTGTGTGACCCTGGGCAAGTCACTTAACCCCAATTGCCTCAGCAAAACAAAAAAACACCAAAAAAAAAGAAAAAAAAAGAAAGTCTCAACTTTTGACCTAAACCATACAGACTGATTATCAACATTATGGGGTAAGCTAGGTGGCGCAGTGGTTAGAGCACCAGCCCTGAAGTCAGGACGACCTGAGTTCAAATCTGGTCTCAGACACTTCCTAGTTGTGTGACCCTGGGCAAGTCACTTAACCCCAATTGCCTCAGCAAAAA
>JAJPUD010002546.1:296102-313071 GCA_023553655.1 Myrmecobius fasciatus
AAAAAAAAAAAAAAAAAAAAAAATCAGATTAAAAACAGAAAAAAATGAGAAAGAAGCAAACAACAACAAAAGGTGAAAATACTATGTTGCGATCCATATTCAGTCCTTATAGTCCTTTTTCTGTTTTTAGATAGCTTTCTCAATCATACTTTTGGAATTGGCCTGAATTACCTCATTGTTGAAAAAAGCCAAGTCCATCATAGTTGATGATCAGATAATCTGTGCTGTATACAATGTCCTCTAGGTTCTATTCAGCTCACTTAAGATCAATTCATGCAAGTCTTTCTGAAGTCAACCTTTAGCAGTCAGTTGTAAGTAGACCAAGGTGCAATTTAAACATTAAGCCCGTCCCAGGTTGTGTGAAAAGAAAAAAGTCCTAGAAGAGTGGAAACATAGATGCTACTGGCTATTCATTAGCTCAACTTGCAGGAGAATGGGGATTATTTAATATATAATTTCCAGCAAACTATTTTGTCCTATTTGTACTCATTGTATCTCTCTTTATCTGGTTGGAAGCATTGTTGCTGATTTATCCAGTGATATGTCCTCCTTGTGTGTCCCAGTATACCATATTTTATCCTCCTTTATATTTTCAGTTGCTGTTCACTATACTTGAAATATCCCTCTTGACCTCAAATTTACTTATCCAGTCTTCTCCTATCTGCTGACTTTTGATCTAGCATATTCAACTGCTAAATGGATATCTCAAATTGAATGTCTTACAGATATCTTAAACTCAACATGCCCCAAACTTACTTCAATAATTTCCTCCCTTATACTCTTGCCTCTTCCTAATTTACCTATTATTTTTGGTCATATCACCACCATTCCAGTCATCAAGGCTTCCAACTTAGATACCATCCTAAACTCCTTATTTTCTCTCTGATCCATACCTGATTCGTTGCCAAGGCCTGTCTATTTTATCTTTATAATATCTTTAGCTTATACATTCTCATCTGACACTTATCATAATCCCAGTACAGGATATCAACACCTCATACGTACATGGAGATGACTAGCTGGTTGTTTTGCTTTCCCCAAGTTTCTCTAAACTATTCTATCCTCCACTCAGATGCCATTTTTTTTCCCCTATACTGCAAATCTGAGCGGATCACCCTTTTTCATCAGTAAGCTCCAGTGGCTTCTTAGAGTCAAATATAAACCCTCCCTCCCCCTTCTAGTCTTCTTATTTCTGATTATTCCTTCCTCCTACTTCCTACTCCTCCTCCCATACCATGTACTTTGGGTACTTTTCAATCCAGTGACTGGACTCCTTCCACCACTCAACGCTCCTGACATTTTAACTGACAATCCTCTGTGTCTGGGATTCTTTCTCTTATTATCTATCTTTTCTGGCTTTCTTTAATTCCCAGCTAAATTCAGGAAACTTCTACAGGAAACTTCCTAATGTCCTTAAATTCCAGTGCTTTTCTTCTATTGATCATTTCCAGTTTATATTGTATATAATATTTTGATGCATGATGGTTTGACTCCTTGTTTCCTCCAGTAGATTGGGAATACCTGGAAAGCTAAAATAGTTCCTTTTGCAATAAATTTTTCCTGTTCCCACTTAATCCTAGTTTCTTCCCTATGAGATTATTTCTACTTTACTTTGTATCTATCTCATAAGTATATAGTTGCTTCTTTATTATTTAACCTATTAGAATGTGACCTGCTTGAGGGCAGAGACTGTTTTTGCTTTTCTTTGTATCTTCAGGGATAAATAGCAACTAGCATATGCTTAATAAAGAATTAAGCATAATAACAAAAAGACCTTAATAAATATTTTAATGACTAACTAAATTGACTTTGATGACATGGCTAATGAAGGAGAAAGAGAAAAAGAGAGAAACTTCTTCCCACTGAAGAAAGATTCCCTCAAGAGTCTAGTCATTTTTCTGAACCACTATTATATTGATTCATACCTTGATTGAGCAACTGTTTAATTTTCTGCCTCTATTTTAAAGCCCTCAAGGTTCTACTTAGCTTATTTTGTTAGACAACCTCTCAGTTCTCTTCTCAACCAAATTAAAGGGGAGCTCATAACTAAAATAAAAATTATAAGTTACAGAGAAACTTATTTACACTTGTAAAATTAAAGAAATCTTTTGGTCAAGCAAAGTGAAAGCTCTTTCTATAATCTTTCTCAAAGAATTCTGTTCTTTCTCCCTCATTCTAGCCCTTTCTCCCTCATTCTAGCATGTGTCACTGCAGAAGGGAAGTGACTTTGGACAGAATTCCTGGCCAATATTCCATTTCAAGCTGTGGTTTGGAGAAGTGTAAATGACAAATGGGGCCATTGAAAAACAAATCATCAGATGTACCCATAAGTTCTCAGTCTGTCTTTGATGTTGATTTGACACACATAGCTTAGCATGAGGCACATGATTGATCTCTTAGGTTCCCTGGATATTTTTAGCAGTGTACCTACATCCATATTCTGAGGAGCTTGTTACAAGGGCTTATGAAATCCGTTTCGGAAAGAAGCAATTATGGGGTGTTGAATTCCAGGACTAGAAAGGCTTTATTGTCACAATGCAGAATTAGTTGATGGGATCCCCGGATTTTATCTCATATTTTGTCTGGAATGTACCTCCTGATGTGTCATTTAACCTTCTTGGGAACTTTTGTAAAACTGATGAAATTTATGTAGGATGGGTATGCTTAGTTAGCATTATTGAGCACCTAAGGTTCACCTACATTATATTACTGAAGTGCAAAGTAGTATGACTGTAGGTAATTAGCAAACTGAGTTATCCAAAAGACCACAACCCCTTTAATTCTCAAATAGGTTCAGCACCTATCACAGCTGTGGCTGATCATTAAGATAAAAGAAACCTAAACCTTAAGGGAGAAACAGCTTAATTGATGTATCCCATCAGTTTCGATGCCAAATTAGTTATGGGCAATAAGGCCAATGAGTAGGCAATATCATAGAAACCGGAAATAGAAAAGCAAAGGATTACCTCCAAGTACTAATTTCTTTTTGCTCTCTCCTAAATGTCTGTTATCTACCTATCCACATTTCTAACCATTAAATAAAGCAACAGAACTGATTTGGGGGGGGAGCCAATTAGAGGAGAGGAATATAAAGGGAAAAAGGTGGGATAGAGGGAAAAGGTTAGCAACTCTTCAGAGTATTGTTAATTAAATGCTTAATTTTGCTAAATGTCATTTCATTAATGTGACTTCAGATGGTATTGGACTCACTCTGCTCTCCTGAGGGTATTTTAAGAGAATCTATTTTCCATTTTTTAAAGTGTCTTTCTACATATACTTTGCCGTTTACATAAAGATGCTTTGGAGATCAAAGTCATGAATGTTAGCACTTTAAATTCTTGAATATTGTAATCCAATGTCTCTGTAGTGTTACTTTATTAAAGAACAAACTGCTTTATATAAAGATCATTGCAACAGACACTGTCTGTACTGCAATATCTGGCATAAATATTAAATGTTAGAAATTTCCCAAGAATCATTACTTCCTTTGTTAGAAAATATTGAAGTGCTCTTTATCTCTGTCTCTCTCTGTCACTATAACTCTGGTCTCTTTCTCTGTCTCTCTGTTTCTGGGTGTATGTGTGTGTGTCTATCTGTCTGTCTCTCTCTTTTTTCCCTTGAGGGTAGGAGGTAAGATTGGGGGAAAGATATTTTGCATCCCAATTTTTTTTGTTTTTATTTCAAAATACATTTTATTTGTTAATTTATAATTTTAGAGTTTTTATTTGTTTTTAGGTTGTTCAATAAATAAAAATAAATCCTATAAGAAAATACTTATCAAATGTTTGATTCAGAATATACATATATTTAAAAAATCATCCAAATAAAATATTCTGGACACATCTTTGGTACTACTCAGCAAATGTCTTTCGAATTAAAAGTATACATAAATAAAGCCTACTTTATCTCTTTACTTTATACCTCTTTACTATTTTTAGTCTATACACTAAAATTGAATCAGTCCTAAAAATTATGACTCAAAATAAGGTGGTATTTTCCAGGGAAATTAATGAATTAGTGTACAATCAAATTAAATTTATTCTTTCTCTTATATGACTGGCCATCCATAATCTTGATAGACTATTCATTGTTTGAATGTCAGCCTTGTGTTCTCAACTTGGAAACTTATCAAGCTGAAGGGGAATTTTTCATCTTTGCATATTTCGTGTATTGTTTAGTGTTGGAAATCTCATAGGGACTCAAAAATATTTGCCAATTAATTTCTACTCTCAAATTGTACAACTTCTATCTATTCAATGCAGAGCAAACAAACTTTAAAGAATATAGCAAAAGTTCCATCTGCTTTCAAAGGAGTACCTCAAAAGATAAACTATTTCCTAATGCAACAATGAATTTAGTTGCATAGTTAATGGTAATTAATTCATATTAATAAAATAATTCATGCAATTTAGAATTTTGTTACCTTTTTTCCCCACATACGGGAATGAAATCAAGGACTACTGAGTCTCCACCAATAAACTTATGGTAAGGTTTCTAAGTATTATTCTCATCAAGTTTTCCAATTGGTACTATAAACATTTTATATCATTGGAACAGACCATTGTAGATAATTTAACCACAAACATTGTTTTTCTTTTTTCCCTTCTTTTTGTTAGTTAGGAAGAACAAGTTTTGGATAAAACAGAAGAGGGCACATTTTTACATAAGACGACAACTGTAGAACCAAAGCTAAGGAAGCAATTTAAGATAATTCATATATAAAATATCTATTTTAGGAGAAAATATGATTTTACTATATTTTTTTCTAAAAACAAAAAAAATATACAGGCATTTACTAATTTGTTGAATTAAAATATTTGAAAGAGACATTGGAACAAATCCATTAATCATTCTGAAATCACTTAAAAGAAATCATAACATTGGGATATAACCAATAAAGATAAATAAAAGCAGATGCTTTTATAACACTTTAAGGTTGCCAGGCACTTTATGTACATTATCTCATTTGATATTCACAATCATTCTTTGTTAGGCACTACAGCTATGTCCTCCAAATGTAGGAAACAAAGAATTTAAATGACTTGTACTTAGGAATACAAACATAAAAGAGTTTGGTACAAACCTAAGTCTCTCCTTGACATCAAGTATGGTATTCTTTTCAGTACATTATGTGTTGATTATTGTTTTGAGTACTTTAGATGTTGGCCAAATTTAATACTGGTTTGGGGCAGAGCATATATGGAGAGATTTTCCAATGTTTAGTCTATGATAATATTATTCTTTATCAGTACAAGAATTCCTAATTCATGCATTTGTTTCCCAGTTTGGAATGTATGCCATGAACCATGTCAATCCACTGTGTTTTGTTTTAGTGAACTTTATGGGGCACAAAATCATTTGAAAAAATAAGTAGCAAGTTTATAATATTGTAGCTTTTTGCAGATCAGTTAAAATATCAGACTAATTTGGAAAATTTCACTTTTAACTTCTCTTAATTCTATGTAATCTCTCTACTTATGGTTAGCCTCTACTGAAAATTAATATCCTTTACACAATTCCTTCTTTCCTAAAAATACTATGAGGTAAGTAGGGTCAACTATTATTACCCCCATTTTACCATGATTAAAATTTGTTATAATAACTCCTTGGAGAGCATGGGAGTAAGAGCATCTCCATATTAATCTCCATGCACTTTAAAAGGAAAAAAAAATCACTTTAGGGTGGTTGTATGATAAGAGGGGAACTTGTGCTCCAGAGATAAAGAAAAGCTACCCTGAAGTGGTAATGGAACAGTTCCCTGGGCTGCTTTTTACCTCACCAGTGATTACTGAGGAAGGCACTGTCCCCATCAGTCAATCATAGCCAGCTTAGCCTTTTCAGTGTCAATCATCAAGGCTTAGATTCAACAGTTATCTGTCCATCCTGAAACTACCACTCTGCTATCAGTTACTGATTCTCCATAACATAGATGCAGAAGTAGCTAACACTTGGGGCTTGCTTTTTGCCCCTGAGGCTTTTCAGAAATGTTTTGTTTTGCTGATTTTCTCTTAAAGATAATTTTTTTTTTAAAATTACCTGTACCTCATGCCTTGCCTTAGTGCAAATATTGTCTTACAGTTATCATTTTCTCTTTCATGAGGAAGGAAGGAAACAAACATATATTAAGCATCTTTATGCTCCCAGAAATTTTAAACCCTTACAAATATTATTTCATTTGATCTTCACACCAACTTTGGCATGCAAGTGTTATTTCCCTCTTGCAGTTGAAGAAAAAAAGGAAGGCTGAAGATGATATAGTTAGCAAGTATCTGAGTCTGGATTTAAGTTGAGTTCTTGCAAAATCCAGGGCTGACTCAATATTGCATTACCAACTCCTTCATAAGGTCTTTACTAACTCTCTATTTCCATGTTACCTTTTAGTTGCTTTGTATATATTATTAATGAATTTAAACATAAGCACATTGTTTTCATCTAGGCTCCTTTAGGGCAGAATATTTTTGTTTTTGCAATTGTATTCCAGAATCTAGCACAGACCTCAGAATATAGTAGCTACTCAATAAGTGTTGACAAATGAAAAAAAAAGTTAGAGACCTAGAGATAGTTATCATACTATTGTGTTTAATTTTGTTTTTTAAAAAGATAAATTGTAGTTTTATCTTTTTGTTCTTACCTTTAACTGGTCCTTCAGGCTGGATTATTCTTCTTTAGTCCTCTTTACTATGGATTTTCACTCTTGATTCTTATCGGGACCAGATGGAGTGACATATTTTTTCCTTCCTAGGCTATTTGCAGAGGTGCATTTTTCTTTTAAAAAATATTTATTTTTAATCATGTTGGGAGAGAAAAAATAGAGTAAAAGGGAAAACCCATGGGAGAGATTTAAAAAAAAAACAGAAAAAAGAAGTGAACATAGCATGTGTTGATTTACATTCAGGCTCCTTAGCTCTTTTTCTGAATGCAGATGGCATTTTCTTTCCAAAATCTATTGGGATTGCTTTGGATCACTGAACCATTGAGAAGGACAAAGCCTTTCATAGTTGATCATCACACATCCTTACTGTTATTGTATATAATGTATTCCTGGTTCCACTTATTTCACTCAGCATCAGTTCATGGAAATCTTTTCAGGCCTTTCTAGAATCAGTTAGTTCATTATTTTTTTATATATAACAATAATATTCCATTATCTTCATATACCACAACTTGTTCAGTCATTCCCCAGTTGATGGGTATTTACTCATTTTTAAAATTCTTAATTATCACAAAAAGAGTTACTACAAAGATTTTTTTTTCATATGGGTCCTTTTCCCTCTTTTATGATATCCTTGGGATACAGATCCAGTAATGGCCCTACTGTGTCAAAGGTATACACAGTATATAGCCCTTTGGGCAGAGCTGTATTTTTCTAAAATTATGCTAAACCCATATACCATTTTTTCTTGATCTTTGTAAATGTCACCATGCTTGGACAAGAATATATAAAAATTGTCTTGAATTTTCGTTAAGTGTCAAAAAGGAGCAAATACTGTTTGTGTGGGGAGGCAAAACTAGTGACTTTATGTTTCTATTGTCAAATTCTTTCTATCTTATATTACAACCTTGGGAAACTAGCAGCTAGATTTCCCAGCAGCACATTTCTAATTCTATGTAAATCCATGATTATGTCCCAGGTCTCACAATTTCAAAAAATGTTCTTTCCATTATTGTAGTCCTTGCCCTTCTCTCACCAGGAGAAAGCAAACAGGGAAAATCTGTTTTTTTTCATTTCCATGGGATCTTTCTAGATCCAAGTGGAAAGAAGGAAAGTAAGGAACAACTTGTCCTTAGTCTCTAGCTTAAATATATTCTATAGCATCATGTAGATATTTGAGGAAATAATAATGATAATACTTATTTATATGCTATGTTATAGTATACAAAATAGTTGTCTCCAGCAACACCATGAATTGGATAATTAAAGTACCATTATTCATTTGTGGAAACTGAGGTTTACAAAAATTCAGTGAGTTGCCTGAAGTTATATAGATTTCCAGATTCACAGTCTAGCTTTCTTTTCACTATATCTCATCTTGTCGAGTTTGTGAATTCTTATGAAACTGTCCTCTAAAATTGGAGAAGGGATCATATTTTCTGTATAAAACTAGATGATAAAAGTTTTTCAGATTAATTTTATGAAGCACATCATGTTAATTTTACTTTGGAAAATTGTAAATGAAAGAATTTTATCATTAAAACAGTGAACTATCCATTATTAGGTAGTAACATTAGTGTCCTATCAAAAACTTACCCAAAGTTTTGCAATTTCTGCACACTCCTAAGTATGTTGAAATAGAATTTCTTGTACATGTTCTTCAATGAGATATTTTAACAATAGAAAATGAAAATTTCAACAATTATCCTTATAATTTTAACAAAATGTTTTCTTTTGAGTTATCCTAAATCTCTCCTTTTATTAAAATATAATAGCATGCCTCAAAAAATATCCAAATAATAAACAATTCTCATGTGGTGAATTCAGAAATTATTTAAATCATTAACTTACTTGTGTGACCTTTGAAAATTATTTCCCTTTTCTGAGTTTCTTTAAGTTTTATCTTTAAAATAACAGTTAAATTATTATCTCTAAGATAACTTTCAATTTCTAGGTCTTGTATATAAAAGTTATTTGATGTTTGTGAAGATGAATTCTGGCTCAGCATTCACTATTCTAACATTGCTATTTATATCACACTTTAACTTTATTTTTTAAATTTAAAAATGATTTTTTAAAAATTTTAATTAAATTTTAATTTTAAATGTCAAAATAAAAAAGAACTTTATTTTTTTAAATTGAGTAATGTGTTGTATTATATTTACTTTCAATACTTTAATAACATCAAGTATTGGCCCAGAAATAGAATTCCATCTAATTTCCCACATATGGACATTCCCTATGTTAGGTTGATCACAATCTTGCTTTGGGGTTAAAGTTCACTCAGGTGAAAAGCACTGATGATTAAAATTCTATTCACACGTATGTGACTTTCCTCCTTTAAGTTAAAGTATAATTGAAGGAACTTCTTGAAATAGTTAGAAATTGAAAAAAAAAAAAAAAGAAGGTAGCAGGAATTTTTCTTTTCTTAGGAATTTTTTTTACCCCTCTATACTTATAAAAAACAAATCTGCTTTCAGAGTAGGATTCAGATGGATATCATCTGAATCTATCACATTCAATCCTTGCACATTTTGCAAGCAATTTTGTTACTATAACTCTTCCCATACCTAGTGAAGCTGGAGAAAATTGCAGACTTACTCTATGACACTTTTATGAGTCAGAATTATCACCTTTGTTTCTGGGTTGACCAAGATACTCAAACTAATCCCCTTGTCTAAAATTTATACCAGAAGGCTTTGTGTTTCATAGACATAGAATAGCTGAGAGTTTTTCCAAAATAAGAAAAGAACAAAAATAATAAAGTGCAAATTCTGAGATTGACTAAAAAAGAAGAGAGGGATGGGAAATAAACTTGAGTATTTTCCTTGGGTGAATGAGAGATTTTTAAGGATTATTGCTTTTTTGAAAACTCCACAAACAGAAGCCAAAAATAAATAATTGTGGTTGACTATTGACAAAATAGCTTTGAATATCAAACAAAAGCACTTGCATCAGTAGAAGTCAATGGAAATTTCTGTTAAAATTCTTAAGGTATATTCATAATAATTTATTTTTAAAGAATAAATTATCTACTAGTGATAGCATATGATTTCCCCCGTGCCCTAATGGATTTTCTCCAAAAAGCTGTCTGACTTGAGCAATTGTCGGTATGGTCTTATGGTTCTCAGGGAAGATCAAAGAATGCTTGCATAATGCATAAAACATGCATGTTTATAATATATAGTAAACATTAAAATGGATGTGACTACAATACATTAAGTTCCTTAATATGGCTATGTAGTAGACTTTAAGTTAAACCATTTGGTTGAGTTTTCACTTTTGATTTGAAACATTATGGCTTAAGTTTGCCAAGCTGAACGTTGTTTTTAATCTAACCGGATCACTTGATTCGTTGCATTGTAATGCCCTTTTTCATACTGTATTTTGACCTACAGCAAGACCTCACTAAATGAATAAGCAAGAAGGGGATTGAAGGATTCTCAATCAATTGACAGAATGCCATCAGCTTCATGGTAATTTTCAATTCTTATGCATGACTCTCATGGCAGAGCATAAATATATTTATTGCAAAGATGTAATGCACTTTTTGAAGTAAAATGTATGAATAAAGTGAAAGCATATGAAGTCATTTAGTCAGGAAATTAATTTCCTTTTGTTCTTTCAAACACACACCCAAACCTGACAGAAATTTCTTATGAATTACTAATGGGGGTTTAATCCTGACAAGGCTTTATTTGTTCAAGAAGCAAGCTTCAGCTCTGGTTCCTCAAAAAGCCAATTATCAGAAAATATTCTCTTCTGCTGCTGTCATTAAGAGACAGACACTAGTGGCAGTTTAACTTGGTCTCTGGGCTGCTCTTGGGCCACAGCTGCTTACCAGGCAATCTAAGTACCACTCTAAAGCTCAGTCAAAGACTGACCTTGTGGTAATTGAGGTTATGAAAAGGCTCTTGTTCTCTGAAATCTTGAATGAACACCTCTCCCCAGGAGACACGACAGGATACTCTGGGAGGGCAGTCCTGATGAACTATACAGAGCCTTCTGCTTTGGGCTTTTTGAAGGTCAAACTGAGAAACAAGTGTGAAGGATGAGACAGAGAGAATGTAATAGAGTAACACATTACGCTGAAGTTATCAGTTCCTTGCATTGTTTTCTCTTATTCATGCCTTCTCTTCTTTCTCCAAAAAAGAATTAAGCATGTGGACACAAACCTGTTAGCACTTTGCCCTGAATGGGTAGTGAAGTCTGCTCTCATCCGGATACTTGGTCGTCATTAAATAAGAGGGACAGATGCATGGAAGAATTTCAAAAGTATAAGAAGTAGAATCATCTGCTGAAGCCCCAATGATTTGTTCACTGGAGTCAATAACACAGGAATTGACTAGAGTGTTGAAAAGTTCTTCTTTCATCTGTCATGATCATAACAGTTGGTGAAAATGAAGAAAAGAATGAAGGTGAATAGGGATATCTAGGTATACAATTCTGCATTGATATGTATCTCTAAGTGTATATCTATATCAATATCTACCCTATAGATTTGCCAGAATATCTATATTGAATCCTCAGATATCTATATAGATTATATATATATATATATATATACAGATATCTATGTATCTAATATAGATTTTCTATGTATAGATATATCTATAAATGCATTTATAAATAGACCTATTTATTTACAGGTATATTCATTTATCTATATCTATATATGTATCTATATATCCACATATCTATATACTTATAGATATGTAAGTATATGTATGTATGTATTAGTGTGTATGTGTATAGGCATACCAGAGTATATATGTATATGTGTGTTAACACATATATGAACACATCTATCCATGTATACATATGTGTACTTATGTGTATGTATATACATACACTCAGCTATACTTGTAGATATATCTATATAAAGAGATATATAGAGAATACCTAGGAATATAGCTAGATGTATATCTACAAATATATCTCAATATTTACTATGCATTTATTTATTTATAAAGGGAGGGCTTTTATTAGTTGTCCTGATTTATATCTTGCCAGAAGACCCAAATAGCTCTGGAGAAAAAAATGAGGCTTTTGATTTTGCATAGCTCTCCCAAATTTAAATCCAATTCACTTGCATGTCAGGGTCCTCTTTAAGAATGAACCACAAATAACAACAATTTTTATATAGGTATCCGAGTATGTAGAAAGATAGGTATGGATCTGCTAATCTTGCCTATAGATTTTTCCCCATATATTAGATAGTTATATCTATATCAGTGGACATGAAACTTTTGTTCTCAGTAACTTAATACTATTGGACATTATTGAGGATTTGTCTAAAGAGTTTTTGTTTAGATGAGTTATATTTATAAACATTTACCACATTAGAAATAAAAACTACTTTTGAACTTATAGACCCTTTAAAAGGGTTTCAGAAACACCCAGGATTCTCTGGACCATATTATATAAATATACTTTATCAATAATGATAAATACATAGCTCTCTATGGAAATACTTCTATATAGAGACACAGATATCTAAAGAACTGTCATGTTCTCAATATGTAGCTATATCACTTTTTATAAAGATATGCTTACACAATGTATTTATATATACATAGGCATATTGCATAAATAGCTATATTTAGGAAAATATAAGTATAAATATAATTTCTTCTCAATTAATTGAGCTTTTTATCACCTTATAATAAAATTATATTTTTATAATTATAAATACCTTGGTCTCATTGCCTAACTGAAAGATTTTAAATATATATATTCATATTTAAATATGGGGAAAATAATAATTTAATTAAATTTAAAATCATTTATTCAACACCTAGCAATTTTTTTGCTAGCATTCTACTAAATTTTGACATAGGATATGAATGTTCCTCTATGAAAGCTGAACAGAGAAATTTTCTACATTACAAAATGTTTAGAAAGTTTCTTGGAGACATTCTGAAGCTAAGTGATTTGTTCCAGATAACAAATCAAGCAGGTATCAGAAACGACTTGAATTCAGATCTTTCTGACTCCATGGCTTTAATTTCAATAGATATACATTTCACTATAGAAATTTTCATTTCAAAATGTTCCTTATGCATCACTATCTTATGAGGATTGAAGATATAAAATAAAATATTCACTATCTGTAGGAACTTGTCAGTAAAACATTATATCCATAGTTTAGGTATATTTACAATAGGTAGATAAAATTCATAAAATGATTTCAATGGTGATATGGGCAAGGAAAAAGAGTCAGAAATGTCAGAAGAGTAACAAATAGGGAATTCAAGAAATATTTACTTCTTTAGAAGGAGGTACTAGAGCTAAAATTTGAAGGAGGTTAGGATTATTTGAGACACAGGTAAGAAGAGAGACTTTCTAGGTTTGGGATTAGCTTGTTAAAAAAAAAAGGCATGGAAGCAGTAGATGGCATGTCATATGTGGAAAATTAGCAATTAAGCTGAAAAGCCCAGGAAATGATAGATCATGGGATGATTTCAGCTTGAAAGATGAAGAGTAAGTAGGTTGTGAATGACTTTAATTGCCAAATAGAATATTGTATATTTTATGTCAGAAGCAATAGAGAGGCATTGAATCTTTTGGAGTAGAAGAATGACAAAGAAAATATTAGAATTTCAATTTTGTCTTCATTTATAAAATCATATCTACCACAAGTATAACCATACTTTGAAGAGGGTGTTTGCTTGTTTGCACACATTATTACATTTATAATTAAAATATAAATACTTTTTTTATGTTCAAACTTTGAATTTGGGGAATAAAATGTCAATTAGCTTGTAAAATGTGGCAATAGTTCTTTTACATATAAAGTTTCCCAAGGATTGGTGAAGTTGAGGCCCTTCTTCATTTTTCATATTTTTTAAATTTCAACTCAAATGTAATTTTAGGGCAAATTCTCTTGGTCTTTAATCTGGCATATTAAAACATGGACAGCATAGTTCTATTTTCTTTCTGGAAAACCCTAGAGATAGTTCAAAGAGTACTCTGATTCTATCCATGGCCAACTCCAATGGATTTCTAAGGAATAGTAGAAAGAAAATGGAGCCAACTGGAGAAGAAACTTTTAGAACAGCATAAAATTAGGTTCTCAGGCTCATAAATTTGTCACAACTAAGCTGAACAATTGAAATCCAGTCACTTGATTTTTATTCAAAGTGTTAAAAATATCTTTATTTAAAAGTGAATGATCATCCTTTGTACCTTTAGCTATTAATTATGAATGTGATATCATACCACTGACAAAAGTGATCTATGGATCAAGGTAAATCAATCCTTCAAAGACCTTTAAATTTAGCTCCAGTAGAGATTCCACATTGTATTCACTGTCTAACTTAGTCGTGTTGTTCAAGAGTTATGGTGGCCAGGAATTCATTACTTCACAGTCAACCTGATAATGACCTCTTTGAACTTAGCTGGAATAATCCTTTGACAACAGCTACGCAGTCAATCACAGGATCCATTATTAAAGCTTTTTCTAGCTTCATAGAGCCTGAAAGAGCTTTTACTTTTCTGATGAGTTCTATCAAGCTAGGAAACGTCTTAGCTACAGGCCCCAGGATTGACTCTAAGTTTCTATAGGGTGTATAGGCAATGACTCATAATACTGCTTTGAGTCATTAGAATAGGACTATTATACTATTGCAAGTGCTACCAATTTGTGAGACTTTATTTTTCTGATTTGTTTTCCCTCTATACACACTTTTTTGTTATGATATGGATTTTACCTAAGAAAGATTTGACTTTTTTAAAAAAAAATTTAGATAGTGTTGATTAAAAATATGCCAAAATATAGATGCAATCAAAATCATTTAATGTTATATTTAGGAAAAAATGAACAAACAAATATATACGATGGCTCTGGCAATGAAGTTTTAAAATTATCTATTTCATTATCCTCAAAAATTTGTATGGAAATTATCTATTGGCTTGTAAAAATAAAGGCAAATGTCTCATATTTTATATGCAGATAATACAATTAGATTAAATTGATATTAATTTAAACTCAAATAATTTTAATTATGCTCTCTATCCCTCCTTTTAGTTTCCTTAAACTCTACTATTCATTAATTTATGGAATAAAATATAAATCAAAGTAACAATTTATAGCAGGAAAGGGTTTTATTTGTCATTTAATCCTACTTCCTAATTTTAGAGATGAAGAATTGAATTGCAGAAAAATTAAGTGATTTATTCAAGGTGAGAGAATAAGTGACTGAATTAAGATTCAAATTCAGAACCTCTAATCCCCTTGCACTCAGATTAGGATTCTTTTCAGTATTCTTATTTTGTTTTTGCAAAGCACATGGAGTTAAGTAATTTGCCCAGGGTCACACAGCTAATAAGGGTTAAGTGTCTGAGGAAAGATTTAAATGCAGGTCCTCCTGATTTCAGGACTACTATTCTCTCTTATCTATTGCATCATCTTGCTACCCCCATTTATTCATTGTGTTAGGCTTTTTTTTTGTTCCATTGTATGTTAATGTGTTTTATTAAAGTTAAAATATGAATAAGTTAATTTTGTAAGGTCATGTAAAGTTCCTTAAAATATGGAATGCCAAACAATAGGATATAAAGACAATTATAAATAATTATAGGATGTTTTGGCATCTCATATTTCAGTCTCATGATACTAGCCAGACATAAGATTACTATGAAACTTATGAGAAAATATCTCCTAAAAACAATTCATATGTAGAAAAATTTGATGAAAAAAATTGATAAGACCATCAAATTAAATAAATGTGGACTTCAGTACTAGATGTCATAAATTCAAATGTGAAGCTACTGAAAATAGTAAAAAAAATATTTTGAAAAACGTGTTTCAGGAATAAGACAGACACCAAAGATATCAAAAGATTTGTGGATTGTATATGTTTCCCATACACTTATATACACACACAGACACAGATACACACACATATACATACATATACATATGTATGCGCACACACAGATACACACAAATATACATATGTGTATATATGTACATATATATATATAAAACTAATAATTCCTTTGTTACTTGATATTTATCCAGAATAATTTTTTAAGCATCTCTCTGTTTAATTAGGCAGCTGATTTGTTGAAACTAAGATAAAAATTAATAGTAAAATAGATAAAAGAATAAAAATGAGATGAAAGTGTGGCATATAGTTGTAACAATGCAATTTTTAAAAAGTTTAACATTACATAATGGAAAATAAGTTAAAAAATATATACAGACTAAGGAAATTTTGCCAATTTAACCAAACAATCAACTTGACAAGGAGACTAAAACAACTTTAAAGGCAATCCAGCCAACAAAAACTTGATTTTGCCACATGGAGAAATATAATAAAATCAGTTTAGAATAAAAAATATAATTTATAACATTTAGTTGAGAAAGATAATATATGAGCTTTACTGCTCGTGAAACAGCAAAAAGTAAAGGAGAGAAAATCAGATTTAAAGAAAGTTTGGTTGGAGATCTAAGGAAAGTTATCCTGGATGAACTTCAAGAAAAAACAGGAAATAAAAGAACAAAATATTTTTTTCAAAAGGAAAACATCTATACAAATGTTTATAACAAGTTCTACTCACTATGAATAACAGATAAAATGCCACATTTAGTAAATAATGTTGAAATACCAGAAACAATGGATAGATGACTATATGATTGTTAATGTCAATAAAAACATGAAAAAGGGAGGGATGTTTTCATGAAAGGTGTTCAGTACAGTCATGGAGAATAAGTATAAAACCTTGGACAAAGAAGGACTTTACAATAGATGCTTACATCCTCTAGTATCTTCTCTTAAAATATAAAACTATTGATTTTATCACTCTAGAATCATGCAATCCAATAAACACTCAAATGAATTTTCCACATAGAGGGAAAAATTAACAAAGAAACAAAATGGATATAATTTGAATTTAGATTTTTTTAATTTAAAAAGTGTATGAAGGATCTTCTTCCAAAGTTTTCAAAACTCTATGATTTTGGTGGTGTAGTTGCAGGTCACTAATGACTCTTGGACTATGTTGATGGTTTTACAAAGAAGTTTTGGGGAAAAACTCACCATCCTGCAGTCAGCTTGGAGGTGAGCTTCTCCTAAAATAGGTTGTCCCTCAAACTGATACAGTCCAAAATATTAAGGTTCTCAAATGTGTCTTTTACCAAAGCTTATGGGGTCAAAATGTTACATTTGGTAGTGTGTCTCTGGCAAGTTGTAATGTTAGTTAATAGGAAAATATTGACTCAATATAAAATTACAAATTTTTGCTTCACATACAACCTTTCAGAGACTTCACAAGTGAGGTCGAGTTGTATTTGGTTTTCAGAGCATTGAA